>CM035343.1:10574036-10804035 GCA_020226455.1 Prunus salicina | reverse complement strand
ATTTTAAATTTAATGTAAATCCATTCACCAAAAACTCGGACTTAACCACCAATCATAATCTATTTGATAAAGTATCCATGAAACGACGTTGTTTTAACTTTACATACCATAATCTCTTGCTTGAAAACGTCCCAGACGAAAAAAATGAACCCCGAATTTAAAAAACGAATCTTAATTAAAACGTGTTTTTTATTTGCTTGTTAATTATGAATGAAATTTAAAATTATTTAATTCCTTGTTAAAGGGAAAAAAAACATTCTTTTTTAATAAAAGAGGAAAAACGAAAATGTCGGAGGCTGCTAAGATACTCCTATAGAACTGCGATTCTTGGCATTTTGACTCCTCTGCGCTCTCTCTCTCTCTCTCTCTCTCTCATCTCTCTCTCAGCTCTTATTTATTCTCAGCTTTTACTTTTTCTTAATGCTTCATCAGTTACAGTTGCTCTGCAAATTTATCTTCTTCTTCTCATTTCATTTCTAGATTTTTCTCTTGGTCGGCTGCAACAGCCATGAATCGAACCAAGTACACAGAGCATCGAACCGTCACAACCAAGTTCGTCAAGACACTCACCAAGCATTCCCAGAATCCAATGTCATAGCCCCCAAAATCGTACGGATTTCCTTCACAGATGGCGACGCCACCGACTCCTCCGGCGACGAGGCCGAAGAACGAATCGTAGTGAAGCGCACGATCAACGAAATCAGAATCGAAGAGTGCAGTGCTTCGAGGCTCTTCTCCAAGCCTAAGGCTCCGAGGTGCAGAGCAAATGACGAAAGCAACAATGTTTCCCCGAACGGGAAGAAGTTCCGAGGCGTACGGCAGAGGCCGTGGGGGAGATGGGCGGCTGAGATCCGAGACCCGACTAGCCGGACCCGGGTCTGGCTCGGAACGTTCGACACGGCGGAGGAGGCCGGTTTGGCATACGACAGAGCCGCCATTGCGTTTAAAGGACATCTGGCCTTCACCAATTTCATCAAGCCACCCGAAATCGCCGTACCGGCCACTCCGGACTACGACTGCAAACCGATTTCTTGGGAAACGTCGCCCAACGTTGCGGTGATCGGCGAGTGCGATCACAGTCTTCGTTCGCCGACCTCTGTTTTGAGCCCCGGTGAGGCCGAAATCGAGTGGAGACCGGTCGGGATTTCGGAGCGAGATGATTTCGGGGCGTTTGAGTCCGAGTTTTTGCTGAACGATTGTTTTGAACCGGAGGCTCCCGCGCCGATATTTTTCGACGAAATGAGAGTCGTACCGGAAATGCTGTTAAAAGATGAAGATTTCTCCGATTTGTCGCTCGATTTCCGGTCGTGTAAGTGGGATGACGTGGAGGATTACTTCGAAGGTGCTTGTGATGAAAGCGGTGCGCTTTGAATGAAATGCTTCGACAGAT
The DNA here is from genome assembly GCA_020226455.1 of Prunus salicina. NCBI lineage: Eukaryota > Viridiplantae > Streptophyta > Magnoliopsida > Rosales > Rosaceae > Prunus > Prunus salicina. The sequence continues at coordinate 10,802,645 of CM035343.1, read as the reverse complement.
TTGAGTGCCCGAGAGTGGTTTGAGTTTTGATCTACTTGTCAGTAAATTATGCTCTGTAGTCTATATAATTAAGTTAATTAATCACTTTGTAAATTTGTTTTGAAATTGAAGGCATGATGATGATCAGGAAAGAGTTTGAATGAATGATGCGAGATTTTGGGTTGATCCTATAATTTTTCTTTTTTGCTGAAGTGGCGTCTGTGACTCGTATGAGATATTTGTTCGTTATGCCATATAAACTATAAACCGTTTATGGTGGGGGATAAATTATTCTAGTGACTTTAATTTTGCCAACACACCTGTACTTTGTTTTATGTAATTAGTAAGAGTACTTCTGATAATGTTAAAAGTGCTCCCTAATCGTAATGCTTCCAAAGGTTTTTTTTTGAAAACTCTTGAAAAATGCTTATAAGCAAAAGTACTTCTTCGAGAAACAATCCCAAACAAGTCCTAAAACATTCAAGTTTCGAATTCACACCTCTATCCCATATTTACCATTTCACCGTTGAACTAATCCATATTCAAAGCTTCGTCCAAAAAAAAAAAAATCCATATTCAAAGCTAAAGTTGTTTTCATGTTGAATGGTGCACCCACTAGTCATTTGAGAGACATTGGTCTTGCATTTTGTTTGTGTTGAAAGGGATTTATGAGTTTATTTTAATGGGAGAAACATAACACGGCAGCATTAAGTCATTGACCCATATTGGGGAATCTGACTCTGATGAGAACGCGTAACAGTGAGAGCAGAGGGTAAATGAAGGGTGATGTTGGCCTTTGCCTTGCCCCAAACCCCAAAACCTAGAAACCATTATATTAAGTGAACAGTAAGCCTAGTCCTAGACCTCTTGGAAAGGGAAAGGGTGAGAGGGGCCGTTGCTTTTTCAGAAATTCCCAGACATTGTCAGCTTGCTTTTCAGGTGAAATCCCGGCATGTTTCTTGAATCTCCGGCCAACAGAACATGTAAATCTTTTTCCCGGTCAAATTTTACACAAAAGGGTTCTTGCTACTTGCTGGGTTGTTGGTAATTTTAACGTTCAAAACAGCTTTTTACTGTTGGTAAATTGCATCGTGAAATACGAGGTTTCATTTGATAAATTGATACATCAGATAATCAGACCCACTTGCAAGTTGCATGCCTACTCTGACTAGACTTTGTCTCTCCAAAGGAGATAAATGATGCTATATTGGTAAAATCAGATCTTCTTCTTGCAAAACCTGTACTTGGGTTGGGTCCCTTTCTCTACTCTTTTTGTCCAATGAGAAATGGCATGCATCTCAATCTTTTGCAGTCCAAAATCTTCAATTTCTGTTTACTTAAAGTTAATCCCAGTATTAGTTCAAGTTGGTATTTGGCAAGATCCTCCTTCAAAAACTTACACCTACTCGGGACGGGAGAGACATGTCGTTTTTCTCACAATAAATAATCACGTATTAATCAAATATGTCAGAGTTTTACTCTTTTACAAAGCTCGGTCCAATAATTCAAGTTCATAATTATGATTTATTTTGTTTCTTGTGACTCAAGTCTCAACAGGCTGATAATTTCCAATAAGAGAAAGAGAGAAAGAAAAGTCAACAAAATAACTTAATACTAAGTCGGTGTCTGGGCTTGTTTAGCCCCACCCTACCTTGATACAAAGGTAGCAGTGTCCTTGCATACCCTTTTAAAACAAAACACTGAGGCAGAGCATAGCAGCTGCTTTAATATCCAATTACCAAAGCTCTCTGAAAATTCAACTCAAAGGACAATAAATCAGATCTTCTTCTTCTTCTTCTTCTTCAATTACAGCCCCTTTCCCAGTACAGTGGTCTCAATGGGCAAATGCCGTGTCTAGTGCAACGGATGTGGTCCTTGCGATAGTAGTACCAATTCAATTTTGGATAATCTCTCTCGATCTCTTGGGTTTTAAACCCTACTTATAGCTTTTATTTATGTAAGCTAATGTTTTTCATATAGTTGCAAACTGGAAATGTAAACCACCCAAGAGAACTAAATCTCATAATCATCTGCTTTGTGCATGGATCTTCTTTTACAATTCACGTTTTATTATTTGCGCGATTTGAATGGTAGATATTATCGTACTTCCGTTAAAATTGTGAATGTTTTATTGTTTGACAATTTTGTCGTTATTTTTACTTATTAGGAGCTTAAATTGACAAGATGGTAAGATAATATGATACATTATTGGACAAAAATACCACAACCCTGCATATGTACATGTACAACTTAAAATCATTTTCACAGAAGATAATAGGTTAAGGCCTAAAAATGTGCAAACAAAAAAGTACAGGGAACATTCATCGAGTGAAGGAGAGGACATAATTGCATCAAAAGTTTAAAATAAAATAAAATAAAGCAGGAAAATCCAAGATTTTTATTCCAAATACCTTAAAAATACAAGGTGTGCTAATCTCTTTTTGACCCCAAAAGTTCATGAGTATGACATGGGATTAAGCCCACACCTTCTTCAAGTTTACTGAGCCTGAGCCTGAACCATGCTCAATTTGAATTTACTATATTTTAAGTTTGAAGTGGGCCACAAAATCTGAGGCATCATGGGAGAGGGAGCCCAAGGAAAAGGAGGTATATCATTTGCAGAAGAACACGGAGAGAGCATATGAAATGTTCTCTCTCATTTATCATAGAGATTTTTGAATCACAGAACAGGTGGGGTCAGTGTGGCCCATTCAACCTACCACCAAGAACAACGATAGAGATTTGCAAATTGCAAGAGATCTTTGGGTCCATGTATATGATGACCTTTTCAGTCTTGTTCTTCTTTTACCCTAATTAAATTTTTTGTCTCTTCAGGTTCCCATTGGTCGCATTGAAAATAGAATTCCATTTGTAAATATATGGTTTAAAATTGTTTGACTGCATATGTTATTGAGTGGTGATGAAGTACAGCAGCATGGTCAATGGTTTGTAGCTAAAATTAGCAAAATTCAAATGGATCAGAGCTTCTGTTGTAGTTGACTTTGCTCCGTTTATACTCTGCTCTGCCTCATGCAATACCAGTCTGAGGAAGGCCCCAATTTGTCTCTCCCACAGAAATGAGCAGAGTTTATTTCTGTAACCTCTCAACAAAATGAGTTGTTCACATGGGGCCTAAATTAATGGTGCAGAGTTTTTAAATACAAGTTGCTTATTGCCATTAAACGAAGTGATTGATGGTATGCAAGGGACTTCCAGCTCAGTTGGTTAAGAGCATTTAACATTGTATTCGAGATTCTAAGTTCGATTTCCCCCTCCCTCAATATAGCTTTGTATTATGAATGCTATGATGCTATGCTACATGTATCACATACATAACACAACATAATGAGTGTTTATCAAAAAAGGAAAAAAGGAGGAGAAGAAGAACATGATGAGAGTGAGGGTGTGGGGGCATGACCAGCTAAGCCATTCTGTTTTTTGTTGCTGTTAAATCTTCCCTTTAAAGAAAGAATAATACCAACTAAGAAAAGAAGAAAGAAAAAGTGACCAAAATGCTTGTCTGTCTGGAAACACCTAATGCAAACTATAACAGAAGAAGGGAAGGCCTACCCTTCATTATATTCCATGTGGTTTCAGGCTCTCAAGCCTCAACAACCACAGGGAAGAAAAGGGAAAAGCTGAGAAAATTGAACATGGTTGGTGTGCTAAGAATATTAAAAGGAAAAACATTGAAAACCACAATATTAGTGGGTTTTGATTGATGGGCAATGTCTTTGTTTGAGGGAGTTAAGAACGACCTGCAGTTTTCCCATCATGACAGCATGGGCTTTCATGGCTGGCTCAACAATGAAACTAGAGAAAATAGCAGGTCTTGTAAATTCTGCTCAGAACCTGCTGGTTACTGTGATTATGCAGAGGCCCCATTTGAGGAGAGGAAGAGGTTGGTTGACATTAGAAACTCAGTGAAGGAAGTTGAGAACATGTTCATGGTTTTACAGGTAAACATGCCCCTCAACATTATTTTGTCTTCTTTTTCCTTGCTCCTGCTTTTATGGATTGGCCAATTTGTCCATCCCCAAATTCTTTTTAACATTTGGCTATCTCATGCAGAGAATGGGTTCTTGGCAGCAGATGGACAGGCATGCAGCCTTCACCAATTTGGAAGAAAGCAGAGTAAATCTATCAGCAAAGGTGGCAGAACATAAAGGAAGGGCACTTGATGTGGTGACAGAACTGAAAGCATGTTTTGGCAATGAAAACAATGTCCCTTTCAATTGGGATTTTAAAGAGAGATTGAAAGAAAAAGCTGAACCTGCTGCTCACAGCAGAAGGTTTCTCACTGATTGCATTAGAAAGTTGTTCATCTCAAGGAAGTGGCAGAGAGTTGGTTTCGCTGTGAAACTGGTCATGGTGTCTGCTAGCATTTGCTCTCTAATGGCAGCTTATCATACCAGGCAATTTCTATACAACAGCTCCAGAAAATTGATCCCATTTGTGGTTTCCAAAGACGCAGGAAAAATTGCCAGTCTATTAACGATCTCAAAGAGCCCTCTTGATGTCTTTTGTGGCAGGGGATGATTCTTACTTTGATTTCACTCATACTCATAATTTGTTGTTGAGAAAAGTTTCCGGATTGTATCTCTTTGTCTTGGCGCTATAAATTTATTTATTTATTTTTTAATGTAACATGTGCTTTCCGCTTGTAAGAATAGAATAGGTGGTTATCATTTGTATGATACTGAAGAAATACTACTTTATATAATACAACCACTATTAAAATAAAATAAAAATACATATTAAAACTTGAATTGTGAATTAGCTAGGTACATATACATTCTTATATTTACATGAGACGCGAAAAATTGTCGATCCATATTTGATGGGTTAAATAAGAATTAACTTAAACACTTCAAGTCAACGGGCTCTAATCTAGTAAAACAGCATCGAAAATTCCTCTATAATTTAGACTATCACTTGTATATAATTTAACTTAATCAAACTATGAGGCTCAGTTTCAGACCAATTAAAATAAGTCCCAACTTTTTAGTGAGCATCTACATGAAGCCCATAGAAGCCAAGTGGGAGTTTTTCCAACTTGGACTTCGCCCAATCAGAAAATTCTACGATAATGGTCCACATCCACAATTAAGAGGAGAAGACCATCAGTCAGCCCCCAATTGTTTGGCGCCCTCAGCTCCATGCCAATTTCGCCACGAATCATAACAGCATCCCAACACATACGCAATAACGCAGCTCGCGTCTTCCCCACGAAAAATTGAATATTCGGAAACTTTGAATATTGGAATAATAAACTCGTTGAAAACATAGAGAGACAGAGACGAATGGTGGCCTCAAGGCACGGCCTGCCTTCATGGATGAGCACAGCAGCTAGCAGAGTTGATTTTGAAGGAAACGTAGATACCATGTTCAAGGATGGCAAAGAACAGAGAAAGCAGCACCATGCCATGCGCGTATCTGATGCCAATTTGGGTTTTGGAGAGAGGGCTCTCTCTGCTGCTGGCGCCGCTTTTGTCTCAGCGATTCTCGTTAACCCTCTTGATGTTGCCAAGGTTCGCAATTTCAATTCCCTATTGGGTTCTTATATTATAATCTGTTCTGGGGACTTTTTGGAAGATGCCCATTTTTGGCTTTTCGTTTCTTCATCTTGTGGACGTTTTGTGTAGTAAAATTCCCATATGCTGTGATTGAGATTCTATTGTCTTCTTAAGAAACCCATTGAGAAGATCATATATGGTTGTTGTGAATTAATATAACGTTATTAATTTAAAAGTTGCCCTTTTGAAACTGATTCGTCTGTGCTTGATGAGATTAGTCATTTGTGAAGCTTGTATGCTTATAAAGTTCTCTACTTTAAGGTTTTCGTTATCAAAATTAATTGACTTTATGCGCCATTTATTGCATTACCTTCAGACAAGGTTACAAGCGCAGGCTGCTGGAGTTCCTTATCAGGGGCTATGTGGTGTGGCATGTTTTGAAACAAACACAGTATGTATGCAGTTTTTTATTATTATTGAGTTTATCTTATTTACTCTGCAACGAAGCATCTTTAGTAATGGCTTTGGGATTGTCTGTAGATGCTTCCAGATTTGAGATCTTCCACACCACGCACAAGTTCAGTACTTGGATCCAAGATTGTCTGCCCACCAGACTGTAACCAGTATAAAGGAACAGTGGATGTGTTGCTCAAAGTCATACGTCAGGTTGGTTGATGCAAAAACTTAAATATATAGTAGATTCTTCTCCCAAAAAGGAGTTACTTACGTTTCATTATGTGATAGATGACTTCTTCCTTGTGTAAAATTTCAAGTATCTATCCTTAAACAGCAACTTTTGCAATCCAGCAGATGTCATATTGTTTGGCAAAGCTTTGAACCTTACTGTCTGTTGTCATAGAGGCATGGGTTTTATACTAACCTTGTATTCTAAAAAGGACAGAAAAATCTACTCACTTTCTCTTTGATTTATAGTGGAAAAACCTGAAAGTGCCATGTGAACTCTTAGATAGAGTAACTAGGTTTTCTGTTTTTTTTTTCTACGGTGGGACGAAGGAACAAGAGAAGTACCTAAAACATGCTGGATGGTAGATATTATTTCAAAGTGATTATTAAGCGAGTATTGCATCATATCATTTGACTGTATGTCAGTGCCACAAGGAAATTTGCGATGCCTTACATTACATGCATGACATTTTCTTTTCATGTTTTAAGACACTTTTCAATGCCTTGTCTACATGCTTACTGTATCCCCATTAAGGGACTATTTGCTTATTTAGGTCATCACCTATGAGTTTGTAGGCAAATATTTTAATAATATTAGAGGTTCACAGGAATAAATTGGTGCAGGAAGGATTTTGGAGACTCTGGAGGGGCACTACTGCAAGCTTAACATTGGCCATACCAACTGTAAGTCTCTCTCTTACCAAGGATTACCTCTTTCATCTAAATGGTTCCTTGCAGTGTTAGATCCCATGCTGTGGATGATGCAAGGTGGTATGCACTTTGTTCTGGAATTTGTGTTGCTGGTAGTTATTGTTTTCTATTTGTCAATCAGGTGGGGATCTACATGCCTTGCTATGACATTTTCCGCAATTTGATGGAAGATTTCACGACTAAGAATGCTCCAAATATGACACCATATGTCCCATTAGTTGCAGGGCACTAGCACGATCATTAGCCTGCATCTCTTGTTACCCTGTTGAACTCGCAAGGACGCGCATGCAGGTATTTAATGATGTAGATTGATGTCATTTATCACCATTTTACACTGTTCCTGACTTGTGAACTGGTATTCATCTCATATCCATAGGTTTTATGCTATCCCTGTCAAGACCTCTCGACCAATCCCATGAGTGTGATTTCAGTAACTATACAACAAATTATCTTAGTTAAGGACCCGAATACAATAAAAAATTAGGATTTATTATTGAGGATCTATGACCTATTTCGGCAATACAATTAACACCAGACAAGACAATGAATATTTACTACCTTGATGTTTTTTTTTTATCTAGGCTTACTTATTAGTTATTATTTTTAACTTTATATCTTGTGTAAAGTATCTCGTACTTTGCAAATCATAGATGAAGTGTCCTTCAGGTATCTGCTTATCTTCAAGGTTACATAGTGGGAGAGAACTATTTTTATGCACAGGGTACCCTTTTTCCCCCAAAAATTGAAGGTTCTCATAGTGTGCCCCCTTCTTTAACCGCAGGCATTTAAGGAAGCCAGAGCTGGTGTGAAGCCTCCAGGAGTTTGGGGGACACTGAATGGGGTCATCAACCCTGTCAAGAGCAATAACCTCCTTCAAAACTGTAAGTGAACTCCTAATTATACTTTTGAGTTAGTTCTTTACTTCCCCATATCTCTTAAGTAATTGATTTGCAGCTGATCAAGATGATGTGATGATCATGTAATACCTATAAATGACACCAGTTGATGCATACCTATCTTGTATTGGAATAGTTCTAAGGTTGCCTTTTAGTTAAGATAAGATTGTTGATGACATTATTATTTTTCTTTTGTAACAGTACAAAACTCTCGCATCTTGTGGACTGGCCTTGGGGCACAACTTGCTCGTGATGTTCCTTTTTCTGCAATATGTTGGTCAACCCTTGAGCCAGTGAGTTGCACTATTTCAAGAAATTCAAAAGCTACCTTCTGGTTTCCTCTTATACCTTGCACTGGCAGGCGTAGACAACTTTATTTAATTATTTGCCCCTTCTGTGCAGATCAGGCGAAGAATTCTTGGTCTTGTGGGTGATGAAGCCAACGCAGCCAGTGTCCTTGGAGCTAATTTCTCTGCTGGGTTTGTTGCAGGAACCCTTGCAGCTGCTACTACATGTCCATTAGATGTGGCAAAAACTCGACGACAGATAGAGGTATCTCTCTATAATAAGCTTCACCCTGACTTTCTTTTCTCTTCTCTTGTATTGTACCTAAAGAAACAGAGAAGCAATCCTATAGACTAGACGCTACAGAATTTATTCATGAGAGTCGAGAGCACCCAAAATAGAAAAGAAAAAAAATTAATTCTTATGCTTGTTTTTTAACAGTTTTCTTTTTGCAGAAGGATCCTGCAAGGGCATTGAAGATGACAACAAGAACAACTTTGCTTGAAATTTGGAGGTATGTGAGACATCAAGTGCAATATAAACGATGAATCGCATTGATGTTAATTCTGTAATAATATGTTCAAATATTCTATGCTTTTAACCAACCATGGAACGTTTTGTTTCGAATAGGGATGGAGGGATGAAGGGGCTGTTTATGGGAGTTGCTCCTCGTGTTGGTAGGGCTGGTCCTTCTGTTGGGATAGTCGTCTCCTCTTATGAAGTTGTCAAGTATTTTTTACATTATAGACATCTGATTCAATGATTAAAAGTGACACATTCGTTGATCGTGGTTTTGGGATTCTGGTTTACTTGTACAAAGCTTACAAGGTTTTCAATCAGACACCTACCTTGAGAGGGTCACTAATTATGAGATTTCCTTTGTGGGAATCACAATGTTCCTGTCATGGTGGTGGAGAGGCTGCAAAAGCAACAGAACACGGCAATTTTGGAGAATAAAAGATCGTCTTCATGGAACTTGGGAATGCCAGGATTTAAAGTTTTTCCCTTCTAAACTTTCAGTCTTTGATTGCAGCATAGTAGTGCAAATATTTTCTTTGCTGCAATACAAGATAAATTGTTGATATCCAAGTTCTTTTTAAACTTTCTTAAGCTTTGGGTTGAAATCACCCGCTGTATTTTCAAATTGTTGATATCATTCAAACTCATAGAAAAAAGTGATCTATAATTGAAGTTCAAATATATTGCAAACAGTGATTTTATTTATTCAGTGATTTTAAGTACGCTAATAGCAATCTAAATTTTTTGAAAATCAATGGAGTAATGGAGTCCTCATCCATTATGGATAGGAGTTGCTCTGGGAACTCTCATGGGAGTTGAAGAAGGATGCGTTGGGGTCTCAATGCCACTGCCACAGCGATATGGCGTCGCAACTGCTGCCAAGTTATCAGAACCGAAAGCTCTCCAGTGATCAGCAGTAACAATCTTCGTTGCTCTAACGCATTGAACTTGAATTGTATGATCGGATTTACAACCACACCCAATTTTTTAATTTTTTCAATAATTTTTCTTCTTTTTTTCAACCCCTTTTTTATGGGAAAAAAAAAACTTCTCCTAAATTTACAGAAAAGAAAAATGGTTTAACTCATCAATTGTTTGAGTTCAAATAGTCTCGTACTGCAAAAAGTTCCATGTACAATGATGATGAAGAAATGAAATATACATGTATATCTTCAAATCAAAGTTGAACATGTCAATATATACAAGCAAAGAATGAAACAGAAATGAAGAAAGGAACAATAATTTGATAACAATCTACTAGAAGCTTAATCAGCCTCAAACATTGTTATTCATTAATTTGTCTAATTCATATATGCACAATCACAGTCAAATAAATCATAATGGAAAGAAAAAAAGAAAAAAACCAACACCAAATATTTTTTTGGTCATTTGTCTACAAATCAAATCCCATCCATTTCTAATTCACCTAAAAAAGAATCCCAACACTCAAAAGAAAGTGTACGAAGATGATGCGTCCAGAGGATGAATGAGGTATGTAAGCACCAAAGCCACTAGCATCAGCACATATGCAATCCCTTGGTCTATGGAAGTCCCTGCAAATTTTTCCAAAAATAAAATATATAAACAATGAGATTAATAAGAGAAAAAAAAACCCAATGCTCAATCTAGAAAGGAAAACTAAAACCAAATGCCAAACAAATAAAATAAAATATCCAAAAACAAGAATGAACAAAATGCCTTCAGATCTGATTATAAACAAAGAAATGAAATGGAAAATGTGACATAAAGAAAATAGAATTTACCATCACTGGAAGGGCCAGGGGCATGAGCAGGGGTGGAGGCAGGGGAAGGAGCAGAAGCTGAGGGCTTTGTAGTAGCAGCAGCAGATGGAGATAGAATGGCGAAGAAGACAACTGCAGAGACTAACAAAACTCTGAAAATGGCTTTTGAATAACCAAAGCAAAGTGCCATTTTCTTTTTTCCGAATGAGGAAAAAAAACAGCAAAAAAAAACAGAGAAAATTGAGCAGAACCCAATTGAGAGAGAGAGAGAGAGAAGCAGAGAATGTGAGGAGGGGCAAGAGAGAGTTTGGTTTATATATAAAGAGGTTTTGGTGGTGAGTGGTAACGGGTGAGGAGAGGCCAGCAAGAGAAGAATAAGGCAGGCCTCCCTGTATGGGAATTGATTTATTATTTTATTATTATTTTGGTTTTGTTTATTTTATTTAGTGTCAATTTGGTGACGTGGCCCATGTGGGATTTTTTGTTTTGTAATTCTTTTTAGGTGGACAGTCTGTCAGCTAGGTTGTCGCTGAGTCATGTGTTGTTATGTTTTTTGGATGGAGATTATTCAAAGCGGTCTCGGATTCTACAATTTGGGCGGGGCCTACAACGGAATTAACGGCTAATTAACGGCTACTATATTGTGTGTGTGTTTTGGTGAAATCTGAGTTTGAACTCCGATTCAAATTGGAATTTGAAACACTGCAATGCAAATGCAATTGCGAGCATTGGGGAAGTTACCACTTATCCAATTTATTAATCAGATTTGAATTTAATCTGAGGATCAGTTATTGGCAGATTTGAATTTTTTTTTATAAAACAATAATTTAAATTACTCTAATTTATTGAGAGAAGTCGAACTCAGATAAAAAGGAACGAATCATATGAACACACAACACTGCTCAACTAATTTAACTCATAACTATATTCGAATATTTGATATTTTATCATCGCTACACAATCTCAATGCAATCTTTTGGCAAGAATGAATTAAAATGTATCTAAGTTTGTCTATTAAAATGTGATTTGAGATTCTCTCAAAAAACAGGGTGTCAATTGAGAATAAACAAAATGGTATGAAATTTGGCTTTTCATTAGTGGGATACAAAATTGTAATGCCTTGCCTTGAGACTCTGGCAATGACAATTGTCAATGACAAGATGTATCATTCTTGAAATGGTCATTGCACAACGAAGAATATACCTGCGGCGGGTACATTATGTCATGGGACAGTTGATTGATCTAGTATTAAATAATATTTATATAGACATGATATTAATTGGACATATGCAATAATGTGAGTGATTTTGTATAGAAAAATAGTGCAAAATTAATAATTATTTTTTCTATTATCATCAAAATTTTCTTTTTAAGCTGGTGATTGGTAATTATTATTTTTTACTTGGGAGTTTGTTTTCTCTGAGAAGATTTAACGAGGCCGTCGTTAACATGTTAATTCTTACCATATAATGTTTCTTTCAGTTTAATGAGATACAATATTTTCTCCAAAAAAAAAAAAGCTGGTGATTGGTGTTTTTGTCAACGATGAGTAATGGTACATCTTCGTTTTGTATTTGGTATTGACGAATTATTGTCCTCTTTACCTATACAATTTCTTTTTAATATTTTTAGTTTTATAGCTCTATTAATTTTTTTTTCTTCAGATTAATTAATTATAACAACACTTAAAATATGAATTCTATTTTTTTATTTATAATTATATTTATCCACATTTTACTTTATTCGGCATCTTCCCAAATGTATGAACCTATGGGCCACGTCCGTGATGGGCTGTTTTTAAGAAGAAAAAAATAATAATTATTTTAGAAGTGCAAAAGCACACATTTCAACTAAGCCCGGCACACACACTGGATCCACTTCATCGACCTCAAATTCCATTTCCTTTTCCAAACAAGAATTTTCTCAGCAGCCAAACACACAAAGAAATAGAAAATAGAAAATGCACGAAAAGGCTTTTTACGCGGTAGTCCGCAAAGAATGCTGATGTGTGATGATTGTGAATGATTAGTTGAGCCCACCTATTTTGGGCTTAATGTTATTAGTTGAACTTGGACATTTTATTATTATTGAAAGATCCGATCTAATTCGCCTAAATCGACTAAATGGATCGATTTGATGCGATCCGCTTACATGAATCAATTCAATCCAACGAATCAATCCAATCAAATATATTTATGACCGATTTTTTATAATTTGAAGGACTAGATTGAATATCTAAATTTCAAAACCAATATGATTAGATGGAATGATGTTTTACATATACATACATATACAATCGAATTGTGCTAACTAGGTATAATTGTATCCCTAAATTATATAGGTTAGTGCATATTTTAATTCGTACATTCATACATCGACAAGTACGAGGTTTATGTGCATAATTGTTTAACCACTACTAATAAGAAAGCATTTGATGATGCTAACAATGGTTACAAGGTAAGGCAACCCTTCTCTTCCAAATCACAGCCCTTCCATTACTTGAGCCCAAAACGTGCACATCTCTTATAATATCTCTTAATACAGGGAAAGTCTAGTTCTTGATTCTGATTAAATATATGAAATTCACAGTATTATGATTTTGTAATTTGGAAAGAGGTTACATATTTGTTGAACAATTTAAGTCACGTTTCTAGTTTCACCACCCGTGAGAAACCAATTTTCTAAATTGCTGCAGAAGAATGCTTCAATTTTCAAAGTTGAAGCTTAAGATGGTGAAGAGAGAGAGAGAGAGAGAGAGAGAGTTTGATTATTTAAACTGCTGCAGAAGAATGCTTAGGCTGATAAGAACTGGTGACAAAAGAAGAGAAAACTCTTAGGACAAATTAGAAACAGAACAACAACAAAAGGAAAAACAGAGAGAAAATCTACTGCCAAAACTTGAAGCCCATCATTGAAATAGAAGAAGATCCATATATAAACACGATATATATAATCTACACATGAAGGTCACAGACATTACACAGAGATTAAATAACTAAACAAAGCAGTAAGACTAGATCAACTATAACAAAACTAATCACACCTAAAAACACATCATAATTAGCATTATTCAGTACTTTCTCATACTGTTGTTACAAGGGACACAAGTCTAGTTAGGCCACAGGAAGGCTCCTATGGCAAACTTCCTCTTCTGTTCAACGTCCCCAGCAATTGGTAGACCATACTCCTTAAGCAAACAGTCGAGCTTCCACTCTGGCATGGTCTCGTAGTCGGATTGAGTGTACCTTGGATAGTGCAGGGGCATCTGAAAGTCTCCACAGCGCTCTCTCTTCTGCTGTCCATTGATTGCACCACTGCCGTTTGATCGTGGCCTGGCCACGGATTCCATGCCTCCTCCACTCCTATTCTCAGTTTGCTTTGTGTGTTTCTTGTGTTCTTGGTTAGTTATGTAGTGGTATTTATAGAGACTGTGAAGGCCAGAGGAAGGAATAATAATAATGTTGTGATGTGCAAGGCATTGTCGAGGCTGTAAATATGTGATACAATATAGCTGAGAAAACAAAGCCCGGATACAAATTGGACAGTTAAAACCGAGTTTGATTAGGAATAGTGTGAGAGGTGTCACCACTTACAGGATATTGGTAATTTTATTTTTTTTCTTTAGGGAAAGAGACACAAGATATATCATCATATGGGTTTGAAGAGGGAGAGCAGTGTCATCAAAGAAAAGGAAACATCAAGGAATTGCAATTTACTATTCTTACTTTGTTTTATCGGGACAACATTCTTGATAGGAACAAGGTTTTGTTATCTTAGAGCAAAAGAAAGTCCGGAGATGGATAAATATTACATATTAGCCTCACAATACGCGTTTTGAATTCATTACAAACTTTATTAATCGGAACTCAAAATATTTTTTTAATAAAGTAGAGACTGAATAGTCTATTGACATATGAAAAGAAATTATAGGTGCCAGAAAGTGTTAGTGGTACAAAATAGTTACCTCATATCACACTCAAATTCCCCCTCTCACTTTCTCCTGTAGCCTGCTTTTTGTTCCAAAAGAAAGTCATTTACTAAGTCGATTTTGTATTATCCTAAGAAAGTCCAGTCCAACTTCGTTACGTTTTCTGGGATAGTTTCTTCCAAAAATAATGCTCTATGTTTTGGGTAACATTTGTGTTTTCCACTACCCACAAACTCAAAGTGGAAGACCTGCCTTACCTTTCCACTCATTAATGATTAATTCATAACATGGCAAAAAAGGCTCACAGTGAATTTATGCTCAAGCATTATTTTTATCCCGAATGGTCCATTCTTTATAAATTTAAACACACTCGAATTTACTTGACACGTATGAATATGCATATCTAACACTTACACTTATATCTTTTTTTAGAGAAGGCTAAGCAACCAAACAAATGATGGCAACAGGTAACCAGTTATTGACGCTAAACAAGGGAAGATATTTATGGCATAATAAGTCTCCCAACTAAACCGCCCATACATTGTTATGATATTATTACTTCTACCAAACAAACCTAAATAATTTCCAACCTACTTTCTCTCTATCTCATGGAGTAGGGCCCTCTAGATCTATATTTATGAATCTGCTTGATTTTGAAATTTGAGTATCGGAATTGCTAGAAGATGTTGGTGAAGGTAAAAGGTTTATGAGTTTACTAACTTGCCATTGGTTTAGTGGTATTTGTCTCCACTTGATTGAAGGAGGTTTCAGGTTCGATTCACATGGATAATGATAACGATATATATTTATAATTAGTTTGATACATAGTTATAGTTGTCACTAGCCTTATTGTGGTGGTATAGCATTGTTATGAGTGTATGAACCCGTTATAAAATCTTGTAATACTCTAACGTTTGTAAAAAAAAAATAAAAAAAAAATTGATGAGCTTACGTCAATTGATTAAAGGGTGGTGCTAGAGGCACCAACTCTCTAATAGAGGTGGAGCCCGCCAATACACCGGGTCTTACGCTCTATTAGAGAGTTGGTGCCCAAAGTTGGTGCCTCTAGCATTTTCCTTGATTAAAATCAGGTCTTATTAAAGTTGATGGCAATGACTCATTACCAATAGGCTATGCATATTCAATGCAAAGCATTAATATGTGTTTATTTGTTATTGTCCAATGTCCACACATTTCTCTGTGTGGAGTTTGAGACATGGCTAGCAAGCAACTGGCCATCAACAGAGTGATCTGAGACTGATAGCATTCAATACATAAATGCAACTGTACAATGTATAATTAGCTATAGCTATACATCCCACTATCAACATTACCCATAAATAAAAACCATTCAAGAAACAAAGACACTTGTGTAATAAGCAAGAAATATAGGCCACGTATGGTGCCATGACACTCACATAATTCTTGTCGGTGGGTGGAATCGGATGCAGATACCAGTGACACGATACTCCTTATTTTCCGATAGCTTGAAATTTTAGGCTAATGGTTGTCTTGACATGATGTTAGAGCTTTTTTTACAAGGGATCATGAGTTTGATTTTCTTTACCTGCTTCTTTGTTGGTTTGCAAAGTACAGAGCGGTGCTGCACCCCTATATGTTTGTCTCTCTTGCCGTTTCGGTATGCCCCTCCAAGGTAGTTTGATGTATATTGTTGGCTTATTTCCGGATAGCTTAAGCTTTTGAGGTCAATGACCAGTGACCAAATAAGTCCAAACCAAAATTATTAAGGTCGGATTCTATTGATTCTTGTTGTCTAGGGTTCAATTACTATATACACCCAATGCAATCAACTCTCAAACAAAACAATTTCTGCAATATTACTAGAGAAGTATACTCATAATTAATCTTCTTAAAACCCTTAAGTACCTCTATAAGTTTCACATGATTAAGTTAGTAACCACAACCATTACCACCACATGACTAAAGTCAACACCACAGTACCATGGGCCTCACAACAACAGGTCAACACCAACCACATTTACCACCAAGTTTTCCTTCAACATACAGAAACCATAAATGCTGAGTCACATATCACGTTCATTCACATAGTTCCTGTATGGTCCTGAGATGAATGCGTATGAAGCTCATACAAGGTCAAGAAATGGGGCACTAAGTCACATTTTCAACATACAAAATCATCTGAGATGCAGAACTGTTCAACAGGTCTTGCTTTTCCTTTCAATGTGAACTTGACAAAGCATTGTTAACTTTAAATAAAGATGAAATCATGGATCTGTTTGTTTGATCACTCAGAAACTTCAACAACACTCTCTGGATCTGATTTTATGGTAAATTGAATGCCAGATTTGCAAGTAGGTTACAGAGGCCTGGGTTCAAACCCCAATATGGTCTTGGGAAGGCACATAATTTCCAGTACTCCAAGAAGGCACATAATTTAATTCCATTTTCATGCATTGCCCAAATGTTTTTAAGGAAATTGGTTAATGATGGCAGTTGGAATGACAGGTGGTCCACAGATAAGATAGAGAAAGGCATTATATAATGCAGAAGAGGCCAATTTCAGAGAGATGGAGACTTAGCTGCAATGTTGCCATTGATGTGGACAACACCAATACAGCAGCACAATTTACAAATAAGGAATGATATTTAATCCCAAATGCTATATTACCATATGAATTAGCTGTTCACAATCACTGTTACAGAAGACAGCTAGGGTTCACTATTTCGTAATTCAAAGTAACCAAGTGCATGGTTGAATGCAAAATAGCCGAAACATATGCCCAAAAGGACACTATTTTTAGGATATAAAATTTATTGTTTAGGGGCAAAGGGCCGACTAGTATAGTAATTTGGAGTAATTGCTCTCCTAGAAAAGACCCTGGGTTGTCATAAGCACAATATCAGTACATAAAATATAAATAAAAGAGCCAAATTCATCCAAATTATAAGATTTAGATCACTATCAAATTACAATCTAGCAATGGTAACTTAATTAGTAACTGAATTAGTGTAAGTGAAAAGGAAGGAAATGGTGAAATTTGTTTTATTAATAAATTAATGGAAAGACAATAATGAAAAAGCAAAAACAAAAAGGCGGGTAAGAGTATTAAAATTCGGTTAGAACGGTTAAGGCATTTTCTAAATTGAGAGTGGGAGACATCGAAGTTGGCGGGAACACTTGGAAGGAGAACCGCACAGAAACAAACCAGTGTCATCACCCAAGACATGTAAATTCCCAAATCCAACACTTTCTAACAAAAAAAGAAAATTAAATAAATAAAAATTGTGCCAAGAAAACTTTTTCCAGGAAAATCACATCGCATACTCATCTGCTCTGCTGGTTTTAGTTTTCGCTCTGGAGCACTTTTTTTCTTTCATTCTTTTTTCCTTTTTTAATTCATTAGACTATAAAACTTGCCTGGTGCTCTAAGCTAACTGAATTTGGCTGGGAAAACTTAGATGGGTATGTTTCATTCTGCTGTTTTATTGTCGGGTTTCGAGAGAATTTGGACAAAAACCCAATTCGTCTCCATGATCCTAATCTCTATTATTGTTCCTTGAAGAAGCTAAATTTGTTGGTCTTTCTTGCTCTACAGGAAAGGACAATTTGCACGTTTGGTGGTTGCCATTTCCATTCTCCACCGACCATTGTCTCTGGTTAGGCCTTATCTTTCTGCAGTAACGAATTTCTTTCAGAAACTTCATTGCTAGAGTACTTCAATTTAGTTTTGATCTCCATTTTCAGATTTTTGTGGTCGAGTCTTAAAATGGAGCAATTTCGAAAGATTGGGGAGGATTTGGGAAGTTTAAAGGCCTTGATGGTGTTCCAAGACAACATCCAAATCAATCAGCGGCAGTGTTTTTTGCTGCTTGATATCTTCAGCTCAGCATATGAATCAATAGCAGAGGAGATGAAATATAATCTGAGATTTGAAGAGAAGCACACTAAATGGAGGGTTCTCGAGCAGCCGTTGAGAGAGCTCCACAGGATATTCAAAGAAGGAGAAGCCTACATCAGGCACTGCTTGGAAACAAAGGATTGGTGGGCTAAAGCCATTACTCTCTATCAGAACTCCGATTGCATTGAGTTTCACATCCATAACTTACTTTCCTGCATGCCAATTGTCATTGAAGCAATTGACATTGCTGGAGAAATATCAGGGTGGGGTCAGGATGAGATACAAAGGAAGAAAACCGTGTTCGCGGATAAGTACAAAGATGACTATAGAGATTGGAAACTTTTCAAGTGGAGATTTGGGAAGCAATATTTGATTACTCAAGATTTCTGCAATAGGTTTGACACAACATGGAAAGAAGATAGATGGACTCTTCTCCATAAAATCAGAGAAAAGAAACTCTCGGGTTCAACAAAGTACGGGAAACGCCTCATAGATCTTCTTTTCAAAAGCTTAGATGGGTCAGAGTCACAGCCTTTGAATGGAAAGCTCTTACCTAGTTCAATCCTGGTGGGGTCTAAGGACTACCAGGTGAGGCGACGGCTAGGGGGTGGAAGTCAGTATAAAGAGATCCTATGGCTGGGTGAAAGCTTTGCCTCAAGACACTTCTTTGGGGATATTGAACCCCTGCTGCCAGAGATTTCTTCATTGTTATCTCTGTCCCACCCCAACATAGTGCACTTCCTTTGCGGGTTTACGGATGAGGAAAAGAAAGAGTGTTTTCTCATTATGGAACTGATGAGCAGAGACCTCTGCAGCCACATCAAAGAGATTTGTGGCCCACGAAAACGACTTCCATTTTCTCTTCCTGTTGCAGTTGATCTGATGCTTCAAATTGCAAGAGGAATGGAATATCTCCACTCGAAGAAAATCTACCACGGAGAATTGAATCCTTCTAACATACTTGTTAAAGCAAGAGGCATCTCCACAGATGGGTACTTGCAAGCCAAGGTTTCAGGTTTTGGTTTAACTTCTGCGAAAAGCCCCAGCCAAAAAAACCTTTCAAATCAGAATGGAAGCCTACCTTTCATCTGGTATGCTCCGGAAGTTCTGGAAGAGCACGAACAGACAAAAAGTACTGAGAAAAAGTACACAGAAAAGTCTGATGTGTATAGCTTTGGCATGGTTTGCTTTGAGCTTCTGACAGGGAAAGTTCCTTTTGAGGATAGTCATCTTCAAGGGGAGAAGATGAGCCGAAACATAAGGGCAGGAGAGAGGCCGTTGTTCCCATTCTATTCTCTGAGATATGTGACCAACCTCACAAAGAAATGTTGGCACAGTGACCCTAATCTACGTCCAAGCTTCTCATCCATCTGTCGGATTCTAAGATATATTAAAAGGTTCCTTGCAATGAATCCTGATTATAACAGCCAGCTAGACCCACCAGTGCCTATGGTAGATTACTGTGAGATTGAGTCAGGGATTCTGAGAAAGATTCCTTCTTGGAAGAGTTGTGAGCAACCACCAGTATCACAAATCCCATTTCAGATGTTTGTTTATAGAATTGCGGAGAGAGAAAGAACAACTTTGAAAGATACTTCAGAATCAGGAAGCGATGGAGCTTCAATCTGTGGAGATGAAATGGTGACCACTCCAGACGAACCATTCCTGCCCGCGCCTGAGGGGAAGTGTTTAACATCACCTGATAGCATGAAAAAGAAACTTCCATTCTTGAAGAAATCTTCAGATGTGAAAGCCAACAGACTACCAGGTTTCCCTAATCACGCAACTCATTTATGCCTGATTATTTCCTGAGAAACAATTATATATCTCAGTTAGAACCGCTAACATGTTAATGCCTAAAACAGCAGAAACTAGATCTTACTGAAAAAACATTAAAACATAGAGGAAGACTAGAAGTATATTAGTACTTTGCATATAGCATACACATGTTGTGATTGATTGCACCAAGTAATATGGTATCAAAAGTTATTAATATGATTCTCCCTTCTGCCTGTTTCACTATCCTTGCACCTGTTATGCATTTTCTAGCAGAGAATCGTATGCATTGGCAATGAACAAACTCTATTATTATAGCATGAAACTTCCCCTTTACTTTTATGCACAACTAGAAAAGAAGAGTAAAGTGATTTTTAGACATTAGAAAACAGGATTATTTCTTTTATGCCCCGGTGCACTGACATCTTCTGCCTTTGGTTACACAGGAACACCAAGAGGACGGTCTGTCAGACCTCCACAGATGAGCCCTTGTGGCCGTAGTATTAGTCTGAGAATGAGTTCAGAAAGCCAGCTAATGGCGATGAGTCCAAGAATACGGAGAACATCATCTGGACATGCCTCAGATTCTGAGCTCTCCTAGACCTTGATACGTCATGCATTTTGTCAACAAATTACTTAGCTTCAGTCTACTTTCATGCAATATGTGGATTGCTCAATCAAACATCAAGAGAAAGCACAGTTCAAGATAGGAACAGTTTAGCTTGCTCTGATGACTACAAGCATCTGTATCAATAGTAGATTGTGTTTAAGAGCCACAGTTAAAATGTTGAAGGACAGAATTCTTTGTCAACGAAAGCTCAAATGTACAGAAGGAATCTATACCAGGAGAAATATGGAGGAAGAAAAAGGTGTTTTAAGGCCCTAAAGTGGGGGACAAAAGTTGCAAGACCATTGGAATTTCTTTTCAGAATCAGAACAAGATATCATGGGCAGAAAGTCAGAGCAATCCTTTAGTGAGTAACTTTACAACGAGTCAGCTACAAACTTACAAGGTTAAGTCATAAAGAGCTCAACATTTGTATGTGGCAAAACCTTCCATACCTTTAAACTTTGTCCTCTGCAGAGGAACAATTTATTCAAGGAATCCGTTGAGCTTAACGCGGGCAAGACTTCAACAGTGATGATCTCTGACAAGATATAACAACTTAAAGGCAAGAAAAGACAACCTCAATTCATCTCAACCAGGGGCAAAAGATGAGATTGTATATCTGAGAATAATATCCTCTTATTGGGTATATGAGTCATGATAAAAAATTCCATTTTTAGTTTAATACTGAGATGATCAGAAAGTGTAAGGCATTCAGAAGTGGCACAACTTTGATCAAGCCGTGCAAATAATGAATCAAAATTTACATCTTATGTCTTTTCTTTTTTCTGCATAAATAAGTTCAGCAATACTTGCATAAGTTCGAATTTGGAACTTAGTATAAAAATCCCATCAGCATCACAGTGAAGCCATAAATTTCTCTTCAAATTTAGAGTTCCGAGCATTTAGATTCCTATACTAGTATCTGTTCCTAGATATATACTTTCTTGTATAAGATCTATATTCCTTGAGAAATTCTTGATAACACAAATTGATTTCTTCATGAAGTTCACGTGCCATAATCAGCCTTTAATCGATTTCTTTTATCCGCATAATTGTATATACATCCAGGACACATAGGGCTGGCTCTGTTAATTTTTTTTACAATGTAGTCTTCAACCTGACTAGTTTGTGCTTCAAATCATATTTTTCATTCCAAGAAGAAGAAAAAGTAAATCCAGGACAGGCAAGCCAATAAAAAATGTTCTCGGGAAAGAACAGGTTCCTTGGATTATCTAGGGAACAAGCTTATACTCACACCATCTGCAATAATTTCAAAGTTCCAGTTGAGTTGGCAGCAACAACTATGTTAGACTTTTTTCTCCAACAGACACTCGAGACAAACTGCCCACTATAATCACCAACCTCACTTCCAGAAACAGGATCAATTGATCCAAATTTGTGTGAAGTGATTGGCATGGGTAGACTTCTGTAATAACTATAAACCTGAAATGGGAAAAGAAGAGAGAGAGAGAGAGAGAGAGAGAGAGAGAGAGAGAGAGAGGAAAAATTATAGTTAGTTAAAATCTCAATCCATATAGTCCATAATGACATATTGGTTTAAAATAACATAGAAACTTGAGGAGGGGTTGGAAGATGTATCAGGGATTACTCTTGAAGGAGCAAATATTTTGAAAAGAAAGCTCATACATTAAGTAGACCCTTCACCATCACATGCCCATTTTAATACAACATGAGATGGTTAAAAGGTATGACTAGAGGGTCCTTCAAAAACGAACTCATTATTGAAAAATAATAATCATAACCGGAGGGAGAAATCTAAGGATAACAAATTTGTACCTCGTTAGTTTCTGAGCCGCATGCTATGTATCCATCCGAAACAGATAAACCAACAAAATTCTGAGCAACCAGGACATGAAGAGTTAGAACTATTAAAACATTAAAACATGATAAATTCTGAGTCTTATATCAAGAGCAGAGTAGCCAACCTTCTGATTAGTATGACCACTAAAAGTTAAGCTGCAGGCATTGGAGGACAACCCAGTTGAGATTGCTTGGTTAAGATCCCAAAGCTTCAGAGTGTTGTCCGTGGATGCAGAAACAAGGGTTTCAGCATCTACAAATTTTACATAGCTAACAGCTTTTCCATGACCAGGTAAAGTGCACCAAGGGATTCTAGTATGGCGAAGATCATAGCCGTAGATCTTGTAATCGGCAGATCCAAAAACCAAGAGATTGGAAGAGTATGCAGAGAACTGAACGCAACAGACATTAGCAGGGCTCCAGATTGTGCCTATTGATTTTTTCTGCACAAATACCATTCAAAAACATTTCTCATAATTTTGTAGTTTGGAAATTTTCATAAGGGTAAACTCCTGAACTTACAAACTATAGCTCAAGTTCAAAAAATAGTACCCACAAGGATAAGTCGAGATCAAGAAGATAATATCTTGCATGCTAATGCCATTTTTCAATCATGTAAGAGAGCAATACCTCATTGATGCTCCACAGTTTCACAGAAAAGTCATCACTCCCACTAGAAAACTTTTTTGGGTCAGCTTGAGAAAAATCGACAGACCAAGCCCTCCTTTGGTGCTCTACGTACTGAGAAAATCTTTGACCAGTAGATGCATCCCACATCTGAACTTCATACATGAAGATGGTATTTATAATTGGTAAAGAAACAGATTTCTGACTTTATTAATAGCCTAAAATGAAAGCACTAACTTAAACCTTGCACAGGCATGCACAATTTACATGTAGTCTGGATTTACGTATTTGATTGTAGGAAACACACCTGTACAACCCCATCATAATCTGTTGATGCTAGATAGTTCTTAAAGTAGTTGTTCCAGCAAACACAGCTCAACTTAGATTTGTTTGGCATCTCAACTACAGGATAATGGATATCCAAAGAATTGTCTACAAGCGCAGCAAAATCAAAGATCTTGATTTGCTTTGATACTCCGGCTGTAGCAATATACTCCTCATCACAGTCGAAACTTAAACAGCAAATCACATTGTTAGAGTTGAGAAGATCTCCATTTCTTAATGTCCCACGTACTTCAAACTTGCTACGGCGAGCCAACTTGCTAACACCATCAAAAAAGGCTCCAAGCCGATCACCTGATTTCTGATTGAGGCTTGAATCCTGAGTATGATTTCGCACATGACACCACCTGTATCGATTGTTTAACACCTCCTTATAAGAGCATGCTACAGGAGCAGTTTCTGTTTTCCCCATTTGGGATCTTGTGGAGGCGTAAGCATCCTCTAGTTGACTGATATTCTTCATCAAGAGCGTCTCATTCATGTTTGACGCTGCAATTAATCGAGAAGAAACACCTGAACTTACAGGGTCTTCAAGACAGAACCCCTGTTCTCTTTCACTAGGAAATTCCCCTGATAAATGCCTCCTCCCGAACTTGTTTATATCTTCTTCTAGGCATCTTATAACTTCCACCAACTTAGAGGCATGCCCTTGCTTCTTCTCTTTTAATGGGATAAGAAAACTAAGTAATAGCTCTGATTCAGCATCAACATTATCAGCAGAATTTGAAAAATCATCACAGCGAGCCGATTCTTGGTATCCACCTATCAGTTTAGACTGCAGGATTTCTCTGTTGCACACCAGAAAATAAAAACTTCAGAATGTGGCCAGTTTAGACATACTTCATTGGATAACAAATAAAGGATATACCTTCACATCAACATGCACTAGAGCTATTGATTGTACACATTTACATGGTAATGGAACAACAAGCTTGCAGGTTGACAATTGTCAGTGCAACATAGATAATTTGAGTTTAGCAACAACAATGCTGAAAAGTGAGAAGTTTAAGGCTTTAAGTTGGATTCGGATAGGTTAACCAAGTAAAGGATGGTAGTGTAGGAACTCATAATTGGTAGCATTACAATATAGATCATATGGTACCATTGCCTTGATTTTTCATACTCCTGACAAGGTTAATAAATATAGTAGAAGGCTATAATTAAAGAAATGCAGATGGTGGTACCTTGTTGTTGGACGAGCCAAAGGTTCAGGATGGAGAAGCCAAAAACAAAAACCAGCTTCCAGCGGATTTTGTGAAAGAAACTTTGGTGGCAGAATTCGATGGTGCAAATCCAACATCACCGCGCAATGCACCTCCCATGATTCACAACGGCACAGCAACTGACATAAACGAGCTAAACAAGTCAAATGTATAGATTTTCTACTCCAACCCCAAGGAAAGAACTTTATAACTCAAAAAAAAATTTAAAGAAAGACAAACGAAGATTGATTACAAGGATAAAGAGCCATTCAGTGGCACTACTGAGTCCCTGTTATTTTTCCAGTTTTGAGAGCAAACTATTTCTTACATTAATTTGATAGCAGAACTTAGCACAAGGAATTTTACCCATTCATCATTTCAGAATTAACTTGCAGTGGCATACTCTTAACAAGCGAACAACAAGTCGAAAGTTATGTTAGTTCAAATAAAATTATATAATAAAATCATCTGCCAAGAAGTACAGGTTGTTCAAGTTAACTTTCAAATAAGAAGAACTTGTGGAAACACTTCAAAATAACTTCTCACCTCGAAAAGAAGAACCCCAAGGCAATAGACATTTGATGCAAGTGTGGAACCTCTCTCATTGAGCTCCTCTGGACTGGTATACCACTTCTCTTCCAACTGAACAATTACAGAAATGGATCTTTGCTGTACGGCAACCAATGCATTTTGGTAGCTCGAATTCATTTGAAACTGGAGTTCACCATAGCCAGAATTTTGTGGACCAGCTATGCAAAACTTTTCCTCATTACCCTCACTCAGTTTTAGCTGTTTTCCACCTAAAATACGTTCAGCACATGCATCCTGCTCTGATGGTCTTTTGATAATCAAATCTCGGTTCATAAGACTATTTGATTCTCGGATGGCTGATGAACCTGTGTACTTAACCTTATTCGATGGAAATAAAATGAAGCGTGATGGTCGTAAGTCTTGCAAGACGACACCTTGAGAGTGTGCAAAATCCACTAACTCCACAATCTGTCTAAATATGAGCAGGCTTTCAACTATATCTACTTTGTGACCCCGAGGTTTAAGCCACTCCCTCAAGCAAATCCCATTACTGGTAGATTTTGGGCCAGACCCATCAAGCACATGTGAAGAAATCTGATCACTGTTAACAATTGATTTCAACTGTGCATCACAAGCTACCTCAGAACCAAAACCCAGGTTTTTTTCCTTCTGGTCCGTAGCTGAACTACCAAAGCCACTGCAAGGTTCTTGAAATTTACTGACACTCTTTCTCTTCAAGGTTTCCTTTACAAGTAACTGAGAATGGCTATTAGTAGATTGGGTCTTCAGTTGCTTTTTGGCGATACTTAGCATATTGTTTGACATGATCTTGCTGTCCTCAACCCCTAAATAGGCAGACAGTTTGTCTGGTTCCTGCTCTGAATGATTGCTTAACAAAGGCTTCAGACTTCGTATGCGAGAAGGCATTTCTAAAAGCTGACCTCTTACTCTCAACTGTGTCTGATCATTGTCCTGTGACATAGTATCACCATGAAAATTCTTACTTCTAAATGCACTTGCTACCGGATCGGGATCTTGCCAACATTCCTGACTAGGACTATGTAAAGCTGAATTTTGTTTCCTGTGATGTTTCAATGTCATATCCTCAACCACGAGCCCCGTGCCATTTATGGAACCGGAGCTCTTACAGGGCGGCTCAAATACAGATGAGGAAGTTACGCATCGACTAAAATCCTTTCCCTCCATTGCAACACTGCAATTCCTAGGCGAGCTCTCGGGCCAATTGCTCCTTCCCATTCCCAATGTGCACACTGGTGACTCCAACAAATTTGGACCCTCCAGTTTAAGCAAAGGATCACAATCCTTTTGCTTAAGTTTTTCATTCCTCACCACACCCTTTGCAGCCATCTTATCTACCAAATTCTCAAAACCATCCATTTGCACTTCACTCAATGGATATAAATAACTTCTGGTGAAGTGGCCTGCTCATGTCAAAATGAAAAAGAATCGCTAATAAGGAAGATAGATGAATTCATAATCAATGAGTTGGAAAATTAATTAAATCTAAAAGTATCAAAATCAGCATCAAGCAACACCAACTTCTGGTTTCAAAGACTCATCTTTTACATCAACAGAACAGAAACCACATTTCCATTTACGTAAATTCGGAAAAATAAATAGGTGAAAGTAAACAAGCACAGACAAAAGAAAAAGAAAGAAAGTAGTTATCCAACATCATCATTTTCTTGCAACAGTACAACACAAATGCATCATTCTTAACAATCTACACAATCCAATCATTACCGGAGAGCAACAAGTTCTTATATCACCACCAACTAAACAAGAACACAACTTACAGAAAAACAAAAACCCATTAATCTGAATCAAATTTCAAACCCAAAAGAAAAGGCATTTACCATTGAATCAAGCACCAGGCAGAGTAACAATGGCAAGCAAGCCCACCAAATCCCCTGCAAGCTCAGAACAGAGAGCCACCAAAAAACTTGGCTGAAATAGAAAGCTTCTTCTTTCTAAAAACTAACAAAAGTGGAATATTGATATATATATCTCCAACAGTGTCTAAAACTTTTTACGTGGTGATATGAACATGATTAAATTTTCTCAAGTTGACTGGTATCCTTTCTATATATGATTATAACAACAATTGTGGTTTATACTCTGTTTGTATATTTTCCATTTGCTGGTGCTTGTTTTCAAAATTCAGAGCCTTTTGCAAGTCTGGCAAACAGAAGCAGCCACGATATTTTTTCTCTCAGAAAATTTGTGAACGAGACTGCTTGATTAGTGTAGTTGGTTGCTTTCGGTGGAGTTGTTTACACAAAAATGGGCATATGTTTTTTCTTTATTACTGATTCTGCCATGTTTAGATTTTTTGTGCTCATGGATTTAATTAGTGGATGATAATGTAAGTAAGGTTTTTAGTTTTTGGTTTTTGCTAAATGAGGTCTAAGAACATGATATCAGAATTGAACTCTGGTTGTGATTGCGCACATTTTCTAACATCCGTAGATAAAATGAATCCAAACCATACGAACTGGTCAAATAAAATCAATCTCATTGTCTGATTTAACTTTTTACACTACAAATATCGTAATTTGGCATTTGAAAAATATCTTAATCGAACTAAACCATATAATTAGTATGTTTATTTTCTATGCATTTACTTACCCATAAAGAATAACAAATTATGTTCATTTTGAGTTAAAATTTGCAATTAAATACCTTTAAAATTAGGAATGAGATCAATTGGGGAAAAATAGTTTATCAAATTTCAATTCTTTGACTCACCTATCGAAGTTCACCAACTCGTGACAATAATTTTAGGATAACATCAATCTAAATTGGACCGTGCTTGTCGTCATGTCCAAAGATAATCAGGTCTGTGGCTCGGCAGTTGTAAATGCAGTCACCAAGTCAGTCTGCCAAACTTCGGTAACAGCAAATATGTGGTGTGGGATCGGCTGCGATGAAATTAGTGAACCAGATTCAATCACAGTCCCCATCTCATAAAGAACAAGAAGAAAAAAAATCCAATTAAGTAGTTATTCTCTCACTGTCTTTAGGGGCATTTTATGTAATTCAATGCAACTGTGTGACGGTACGGAACATGGCACGTGGTTGGTAGTGATTTAATTGGAGGGGTTTAAGCTAACCACGTAGCCAATGAATGAGTGGCTCATAATGAGGCTGGTCACATGTCGATGTTGATGCGAGCACTACCCCAATTTGTAGATCTTTCTCAGGGAATGTTCATCATGCCACCAGCTCAAGCTTCAATCAACAACCATTTCTCTTGAGGATACGGATTGCCCTCCTATTTTAAAAATACCGATGCGCAACTGACCGTAGCACAATTCTTAACGAACACGCATATTATTAATTTTTGATGTTAAATTAAGTTTTAACACGTTTTTAATTGAGTGAATTCGGTTTATGTCGCATGATGTTTAATGTTTCAAGATAATTTTTTGTTTTTACGAAAGAATTCTACAATTGGGTGATTGCTGTAGTTTATAGTTTATATGGTAAAAATAAATATAGTTTATACAATTTTAGTAAAATTTATTTGTCCTTCCAACGACTCTGTAAAGATAATGCAAGCCTAGATTGGCGGTAAGCCTTAATTTTACCGTCTAATTATGTGACTGATTTACGTGTACAATCTGGTCTTTCATGAATCAATACACGAGGTGCCCTTACTCATTATGAACAAACAACATCACTATAACAATTATCAAAGCAACTGAGACCTACTTTTATGAAGAACAAAATATTACTCTTTGATCCTGGCCTTTGTCAACCACAAGTCTCGCTGTTGTTATTTGGTAAGCCGCGATCGCTTTCGTTCTTGTTTTGTGCTCGAAATTTACATTTGTTTTAATTGTTTTGTCTTCTGGGAGATGATTTTTTATTTCTTTCATTTTGTTGTTGAAGGTTTGGATTAGCAAAATGGCAGAGCCTGCTAGAGTTGTAGACAACAAGGTTGATGAGGTGCAGGAAGACAGAGAAATGGAGCAGAATGAAGAATCGGTAGCATCGCAAGAATTGCCAAACTCGGTGTTTACAGCTGAGTTGAACCTCCTTATTGTGTTTCTCTCATTGTTTTCTTTATCAACCGAAGAAAGCTTAAACTCTGTAGAGAGAGAACCAGAAAGAAGAAAAGACAGAGCTAAAGCTATCAAGGTATTAAAAAAGAAAAGACGGGAGATAGACGAGGTCAAGCCGGTCCGGCGACGAACTCAAAGGTTTCAAACAAGAATACGGGATTCTAGGTTAGTAGTCTCCTAACAGAAATTATATGGATTTAGGAAATTCTATTATTTTTTATCCTCAGAAGTTTGATAAAATATTGCTCCTCCTATGTATGTCCAGGCATGGCCGACGAGTATAAAGAATGATGTCGATGAAGGAGGAAACTGTTCAGCAAGGAAAGAGATGGCAAACGATGTCATACAAAAGTTTCCAATTTCTCATACCTGTATTTTATCCAATTTTCCTCTACACTTATCCCCCACAATTAGTCAAAAAGAAAGCAAACAAAGGAAAGGAGCATGTTTGGAATTCTTTCAAATAATATTATAATCATATTTGTCCTATTTTCATGCATCATTCTGTAAGGAAAATGATTGACAAACACATTATATTAGATTATCGATATATAATGCATGTTTTTTTCTTCTTTTTTTTTCTTTCTGCAAGAAATATATATGGAGTGCATGATATCAAATCAAAGAAGTTTGTGTGTTTGAAAGAGACAAAATAAGCAAAGGCACCCAACAAGTTTGATCCAGGAAGTGTCGAAAATGCTTTCTCAAAGCTTATGGAAGAAGGCATGCAAAAGCATGTTTTACATTGTCGAAACACTTATTGGCACATCATATGAATGAGAAGCTTCAAAGCTACATCGTGTTCATAAGGAAATACAAAAAGGAAAACAGGGGGGAAAGCAATTTATGAACACAGGCTCAGACTCGCTAGAGCTTCAGAGAGAAAAGGAAGAAATTACCCCTAGTTTATCAGACCTCTATTTCCCAGCCTACAAAAATAGCACACGCAAAGATAAATATCATGGAGCTCCTGCAATTTCAGTCCGATATCCTGATCTCGACTCCTAAAACGTCCTTCACCATCTCATATGTCACAAATGCAATTGCAATGGATGGCACTACCTGAAAAATTGAAGCAAATGAAATTATACCGTTTGCAAAAACTGATTAGAACTCATTACTAAAACTGAAAAACTGAAAAATTCCATGCACACGTCAAAGCATACACCAAGGGAAGAAAACTGGAGGCAGTACAAGTTGAATGCAGCCCCTACATTTTTTTTTACCAAAAAAAAAAAATCTATGTGCAATAGTTCCATCACAAGTTGATTAATAAAGGAGTTTCAAAGTTTCCTAGGGGCCAATTTCAAAAGAACAGTACAATACAGGAACCAACCACTGATGTTTTTTTTTTTGTCGAAACCAACCACTGATGTTAAGCGAACATAGATGATAAAACAAAGTATTGGATCCTAGCTTTCATATACTCTTCTATAACAGTTTAAAATCAGTGTTCATAGCTATGGTTTGGGCTTTGCCCCCTATATTACCAAAAAAAATATATTAGTGTTCATAGTTAATACTAAGGACTCAAAACCCTCTTGATATCCAATACCCATATACCACAAGTCATGATTCATAGCTTGTAAGCCACATAAGAATTAAAACAAAGGAATTTGTAGGCTAAAGTCCTAGACCTCTCTTTTGTTAATCCTAGTGAGACTTTTTAATGATGGTCGAATTTGCCACAACCATGCAACCTGTCAACCTAAGATATTATGGCCATTCCGTGTGTAAGATTCATCTCATTTAAGCCCTTTGCCCAGCCTGACAAAACTGTTTTCACAAACTAATGACTAGCCAGCCTTCAGTTGTCTACAAGCAAATTTTATATAAAAAAACAAACTATTAGGACTGACCTTAACAGAATTGGGAACCAAACCCTTGTACAACGCTCCAAAGCCCTCATGTCGAACAGTTTTCCTGAATGCATCAATCATGCCAGTATATTCAAGTGGGGCCTTGCTTCTCCCATCACCAGTGATAACAGAAGCAGCATTACTCCATCCCCCCATCTGCATCCTTCGACGAATGACATCAAGGGGGTAAGCAACAGTTTGCCCAACAGTTCCAGCAGCAGCCCCACATGCCAACCTTGTTGTGACACTTAAGTCTGTATCTTCAACAAGTCCAAATGGTCTACTTTTGATTAACCAATCCTTCAGGGATTCATACACAGCAAAGTTGAGACCAACATAGGGAACCTGCAAACAAAAATTAACAATATAAGGTCCACATATTTCTACTGTGGCAAGCCTAAACATAAATAGGTAAAAGAATTATAATATACAAACAGGTGACATTAATTGTCCATATGAAGAAACTTCCAATCCAACAGCACAGGAACAGCAAAACGCAAGAGCAACAAGTTGTTTAATAAAACTTATGAGCTACTCAATCAACAGACTTTGTTTCTTTATACTTTGGAGCTCATACATCAAAAGTGTGGCAATAATGAAAAAGTGAAAGCAGAGTTTTTAGATAACAAAAACTTACAACTCCAATTACAGAAGGAAGCCATCCCTTGTACAAAGCCCGTGGGCCCTCCTCACGGAGCACAGTCGTTAGAGCATGGAACATTCCCCTGTACTGAAAGGGAGAGTTCTCTGTCTGCAAATTTAAGACCAACAAAACATAAATCCTTCCAGTGCACATATATAGAAAGTAATCATTCTCTTTCAGTTTCAACCATTGAGATTGAAGACTGAATTGGCAGGGGGAAATATAAAGGTCTTTAAAACAGTTATCCTATGAAATAATTACCTGTACAGTTAACCTTCCTCGTACCATGTCCATCGGGTAAGTTGCAGACATGGCAATAATTCCAGCACATGCTCCAGCTCCAAGACGTAGAAGAGGAGTGAGCTGAGCATCTTCTGCAGGTATGAAAGAAAAGGAGATTTAGATAACCTACGTTATCCATTGACTTCTACCGACCCGTCGATGTTTGATTTCCAAGGAATGATAAAGATCATATTATTTTCCCAACAATGACATCATACTAGTCACATAGTTTCCTTTGATGGTTTATAATGTGATTACGAGGCAAAACATCATTAAACAGCAACCCAACCTGAGTCAAAACGTTAACTGGCCCAATGCAGAAAGTTAATGAAATGTCGAGATGGAATGTAAGGTCTCCAAAGAGTCTTGTCAAATTATTACAACTAAAGGCAACAAAATGATGGTACGTATGGACATACCATTGCCAGTTTGATCCCGATACAGTAACAATATTCCCCTGTCATGAAGATAACAAGGAGCATTCAGCAGAAGGGAAAGTAGGAGAAGGTAATATGAAGTTACAATACAATACGATGCATTCAGAAGTTGCAAAAGAATATACAATCATACAAACAATACAAGATTGATGGTCAAATATGAATGGAACAAAAATCAAAGATGAATTTACAACATACTGGAAGCAAAAACAAAAAAAATAAATTAACATTAAATCTTGTTAGAAACATACTTAGAAGCTTGCTCATAGCTGAAGAACTTGACTGCTGAGTTGGGGACAATACGAGCACAATTCGTACCATTTCCTTTAAACAATCCACGGAAACCCTCAGTTCTCCAGATATATTTCAAGCCTTGTATTGTTCCATTGTATTTTATGTTATGTGGATTCTGGACCTGCAGACATGGTAACCAGTCAGGAATGTGATATATTTTTATGTGTTAGTTTGTGCGTTGAGTGCATATAGAAACAAGTGAAAGACATTGTACACAATTAATTGAAAAAATGTACCTGGAGCAATATTTTCAGTCGCTCCAATGGAGCAACAGCTGTGCGTGACCTGCATGGATATTAAAATATTTCATTACTGGAAAAAGGTCAATATTAAAATAAACAATGCACAAAATGATCCTGCTAATATCAATAAGCAATGACAAGACAAGACAACAATTTCTTTCACATTACTAGAATCTAATGGACCTAATGCCATTGCATGCATAAATTTCAAATTTCAGATACCCGCATAAGAATTAGAAATTCACGCAAGACTTAAATCAAACCATGACCAATTATTTAATCGATTGACGAGATTTAATATTCCGATTGCTTCTCCTTCTTCATTTTCATTAACCAATTACTTAGTATTGAATCCGTTTCTTCGCCTACTTTTTCCAATTTCAGTATTCTTAGCCGTAAGAGAAAAAGATTCAATTTTTTCGTGCCTAACCTCACAAAACGATCGAATTTATACAGTCATTATACCTTGGCTTCACAAAATGACATTGATTTCTAATCAAACGAGTTTTTAAAAAACAAAATCCAATTTTTGCGGGAAATTTTTTTCTCCGAGGAACTTCATTCCAGGGAAACAAACACACGAGAAGTCGAGAAATCGAGAACTCACACTCCACCAGCGACTCCGCCAGCAACCAGAGACTTGCAGACACTGAGAACCGCAAGGCTCGGAGCCTTGACCACGCCCTCTCTCGCCATCTTAGCCTCCTCAGCCAGATTGACGATCGTGGAGACCGCCGATTCGCTCGGTTTCACATCCTCCGAAGCCATTTCAACAGAGAGCAATCGACGAACGACGCTACCGTCCTCGCCGGAATCCTAGATCGTCGGAGACGTTGATCTGAGCTATTTTCCCGGCGCCAATCGATCGGTAGGGTTTTTGAAGCTCTTCGTGGTCGTTTTATGGGAAAGCGAGCCCCTGCTTCATTGTTGTGTGTGTGGAGTGTTGTCTTTCTCCGAGGGTGGGTCGTGACTCGTGACGGCTTTCGGGAGCTGAAAGTGAAGGGCTTTGCTATACTACGAAGGTTATGTGACGGCGTTTGTTTATTAGCTCAAATTTATATCTACGGTTAGAGAGAGAGAGAGGAGCAGAGTGATGTGTAGTGAAATGAGGAAGTTGGAGTCGCTGTGATAGGTTTCCACGTGGTAGGTGAGCGGGGTTCCGGTGGTGCATGAACCACCAAAAATAGATGAGCTCGTCCTATTTAAAGAAAGGTTTTATCCAATTAGGGAAGACATAATCTAATTAGGTTTTTCATCATTAAAAAAGATAGGATGGGAACTTTTTTCTTGGATGAAAGTTATAGGCTTAGTTTTGCCTTCACGTTGTATGTGTAAAATGATGAATCGCAAACTTTTGCTTTATATTTTATTCAGATAATAATTTGATATAGTGAGAGAGTTAAAATGACTTTATATTATTATTGTTGATTCATATGACACGAAAGTTTAAATGAAAATTTTAGTAAACAAAGGCTGAATTGCATTTAGAGTATAGAAAAGACAAAATTCGGGTTTCATTTAGGTATTTTGGGCAAAGAAAGATGATCAAGTGAGAGATCATGTGGATATGTTGGTATTTGAAACACTGGATCATTTGGCTAGGACCAACAGAATTTACAAAAATAGGTAATTGGAAAGGTATAGGGCATCTGTAAGATTGGCAGCACCAAAGTATAGCACATTCCGCGCATCAGAGCAGAGCAGCAGAGGATCTTTCTTCCCGTGCGTCCCCGGTTACTTAACGGAACCCTAACCATCTGACGACGTCGCTCTGGTCTGGGCTCGGTGCCAGACGTAGCACACCATCATTGGCTAATTGACACTGGGCCCCACCTAGAATAATCTTATCACGTGCGAAATGAGAGCATCACACTTGTTTGCACTTCTTCCAACATACCAACTTTTGATAAGGCCCAGATTCTCTTGGATCGACTACGAGAAATGCTATTGAGCCCAAAAAGCTAGACATCAAGCTGGGCCTATAAAATAGGCACTTGATTTGTTGTTTTTTTTATAATTATATATTAAAATTAACTAATTTATCGCATATGTAGATTAGCCCAGTTGATCGATGTTGTCCGCCCCTTGCACCTGAGTTTTAACTCCCTTCCCGTACATTAAAATAGTTTAGAATATCATCATTGTTTAAATAAAAATAATTATAATAAATAAATAAACTCATTTATCATCTTCTATATTTTAAGCAGTTCTTTTTTAAATTATAACATAATGGAATGAAACTATAATCGAATCCAGCGTTTGAAAACTAACTGATGTATGACTTATCCTCTCATTAACAAGTGACTCGTTATTAGTTTGATATTCACTCTCGTTATTGCTTAAGAATACATGAATATGCATGCATCGTATAAACGACCAGGACCACTTAAATTTATAATGAGCTCACATATAACGCCATATGCAACTTGCAATAATACTTGGCTGGAAATGCATTTCTTGAAATATGAATGTGAAAGAGAACTGTGTTAGGGAATATGGTTTTTACTCAAACACGAGAAAGAGCCGAGCAAAGTTGAATAATTTGACGGACAATGACATGGACGGAATGCTTACCAACTGTCTAAAAAGACATGATGTTTTGAAGACATAACATTGAAGTATAGCCTTTTGGGACCAAAGGGGTTTGCTTTAAGTTTTCAACCGAAGTGTTTTTTTTTTTTTTTTGCGTAAATGAAGATGAAACTCTTCTTTTGGGTATGATTGACTGGCCCCGCAATAACGAAGCTATTATTATCGTCCTAGTTTTCAATCCCTTACTCAAGAAAAGTACAATTGAGATACATTGGATTTAGTCATTCAATTACATTGAATGGCATAATTAAATGACCTATATCAAAATTCAACGTATCTCTACTATGTGTATCAATTTAATATAGTATGTTGAATTTTGCTATAACTCATTCAATTACTATTTATTAATATTTAATTCATAGCCGTTGCTAACAATCAATTAATATTAGCCATTTATTCATGTTGAACAGTTATTGTGAGATTATGGGCCATTCGATTCAATGCAACGGTTGTAAATGTAGTTTAGGTTAGTTGACCAAGGTCTTGTGCTCCTTTGCATCCGCGTTCTCTTCCCCTCTCTATACGTTAGAAGAATTTAAAATATTGCATTGTCCAAAAGAAAACAAGGCAAACACTAATAATTATGGCCCATGTTCCATAGTCTGGCATGCAGGGAGTGATGGGTCGGGTTCTTTGGCAAAAGGGCTTGTCTGTGTTGGTGGTGGTGGGCCTACTATCACCCAATGCCCTGACGCTGCTGCTACTCCAAATTCAAATGGGTTCAAACATCAATAATGCCAAAGACAAAATTGCTGGGCCCTGGCTAAGAGTGATTAACCGAAAACAAGATTAATTAACAAATAATTGTTCATCGACTCAGCTAATTAATTAGTCTTACGGATGATTAAAAAAATGGAAATTTTGTCATCTATAAGTGACAAAAAATTTCTTTTTCCATAACAGTCTATCAATCATGGCGCGCTGTTTTACCATGTGAATGATATTTGCAGGTGCATGCACGCTTTACTAGTTAGGTCAAATTCAACGTTTGAAGTATTTATGACGAGTTAATCATAGCAATGATTTATTCCTCGACTTGCATTTTGGTCTTATGAATGTGGTTATTAAATTATGTAGTCCGCGTACTCTGTCGTGGCATTTTGGTCATTTTTCATTACTTCTGTTGAATTGTGGGGTAAAAAGGTTAATTGAGTGCTGTTTACACCTTCAACGGTACGACCATGTTTTTCAGTCCAAATATTGTTACTGTTTTCTGGCCACTGACCAATATTCCCGTATTCGAATCCAAATCACTCAATGTACCGTTCTTAATAAGTTAATGTAAGCAACAAATCAAACCACAATCAATTAATTTTGTCAAAATAGACATGAAGTGACCCTTTGCTTATAAAATATACGAAAACTTGACATAAGAGCACTTCCAATAACAAGCCTACTCCAGATAAAAAGTCCCCTAGGCTTCAAAAAACCCTTTTCCAACAATGAAATCCAGCCACATGGGCCCAAAGGCAAGACTTATTTGGACAAACTGACGTTAGTGGCTAATTTAAATACTAAAAAAACATCATTTCCTACAAATCACATAATCGCATTATGATAAATACCAATCTAAACCTTAAGAAAAATAGTAGTAACAAAAAATTATGTCATGGGCAAGATGCACTTCTTCTTGAACCATGAGTACATGTCTACTTTGTTAATTGTTTTTTATTATTATTTTAAATATCATGCCACCTACCTTTTCATAAGTATTTGGTAATTGGCCTTGTGCCTAACAACCTAGGAGAGTTGCACCCCATTCTGGATTCAATGATTAGGCATAAAGAAACACATATATGTTAGACGAGACCTCCAAATCATGACAACGGTACAGGAAAACCGGAAACAATAAAAAATTAAAATGAAGCCAAGAGAGAGTTTTGGTGTTCGTTTATATGTTATTCTACAAATCCAACAAAAATGATACATAGTAAGCCAAAATTTGGATAAGTAGATATGATCAACGCACTAAATTAAGTATGCTTAAGTAATATCAAATGTAAATAAAAAATATTTTTGTCGGCAGTTAGTCATTGAGACAAGCAACTGCCGAGAAGAGAACTTTTCTGTTGAGGAATTATTGGTGGGAACCAGGGGTGGGGGAGGTCATTAGGACAAAGTGGGATACAATTCAAGATCCTTTGCGGATTTGAACCCAACCAATAAGCTTGTGGTTTAGTACTTCTAACTATGACATAAGCATGAGTTAATTAGTATTCAACTCAACCAAGAGCTTGCGTTAGTGGAGAAAAACTTGTTGCGGAATGAGTACGTTGTCTTATAAATGAGACGAAATTCACAAAGTTCGACGAATTTTAATGTGAAGTAGATACATTGCACCCGTCCACATGCAAGTTCTTTTAGTAACATTAGTAGATAATTAAAATATGTATTGTAATTTAGATATGGGTATAACTAAATTGATTAAAGCAGATGTACTCTCCACTCTAAATTTGAGTTTGAATTTCTTTTTCCATAAGTTAGATTAAATTAAAGTATAATATCGTCTGTAAAAATAACAAAAACATGCATCGTAATTAGAGAAAGAAAAACATGTTTGTAAATAATTTTGGCTACCGGGTCCTTTGGCTTTTGCCTTAATAGAGGGTACAACACGAAATTATATACGCTTTAGACCAAAAAAGGCAATTACTTGTCTCATGCTAGGATTTGGATTAAAAAGAACAAATTTCGACTACAAAATCGAATACAAATTGCCCCTAAATTAGGGAGAGAGAGAAAAAGAAGTCAATTATTTGGATAAATTCGTGACACTACCCCACTTCATAAAGTGAGTTTATCGTCCAAAAGCTGACCAATTAAACTTGGGTTAGTTTGATATTATTTTCAATTGCTTTCATTTTCATTTTAGAAAAAAAGGCATTAATTTCGTAGTGGGTTATCAGTTTGAGCACCCGAAATAATATCTTATCCACAAACCCAAACCAATTGGAATTTAGCCAGAAAAATCACCAAAACAACTTGGTATTGGCTTTCGATTCTCATTGCCAATAGTGGGCATAATTTTCCACGAAAACTCTGATTTTTGAGTGAATAGGGGGAAGGAAAAGAAAAGTGGCCACCAAATAAAAGACTCAAATTGTTCTTGCACGGGTTGTATTTTATTGTTTATACGTTCTGGTTTCTTGTTTGTAAGAACTCTTTTTTGAAACAGTATTCTTTTCGTGTAATCTTGTAATTGTCTTTCGTATTAACAAATTTACTCTATTCTAAAAACAAAAACAAAAACCATAAAAATCAAATTGGGATTTAGCAAAACGCTATACACGTATAGATTTGGGTTCACTTGCAGCCATTTTGGTCGGCAATGTATTTAAGTGGCTTTTTGCGAAAAAAAAAAACACCACGCTTTTCATGTGACCATGTGAGTGAGTTTCGTAATCCGTCACTTTTCTCACAAAGTACTGTGCTACGCTCCAAATACACAGACCATAAAGTTTCTCCCTTGCTTAATTCATTAATAAAATTCTACGGCTACGGCCGGTCCGCTGTTCCTTTTCACATGGATAGAGCTCATTCTCGTCAAAGATTTTAAGTTTTTTTTTTTGGTTGTCGGGTTCTTAAAGAAATGAAAACGAAAATAAATAAAAGATGGATAACTGGTGATGAATCTTTCACTCAATTCAATTCATTTGGGGATGAGCTTCTTGTGCTTTGGGAATGGGAGTGAATCATGAATGCGACTGTAAATATAATGAGGCACATGGGAATATAATAATCACAAATTTTAATATGTTTTTTTAGTAAGATATTTTTATTGCAGGAGTTTAAAATTTTCTAAGTGCCTAGAGTCTAGTATTTAGATTTTATATTAGAAACAGAAATAGTGAATGAGGGCGATTTGATTATATTATTATGAATTACAACAGAGAAATCGTCTTAATGATTATCTTGGTCCTATTTGGACCATCATTAGCGTTTCTATTTTTTTCCCCTTGGTGAATGCCAGCCTTACAAGACAAAAGCTGTGTAAATAAGAAAAGGCTTCGTAACATGTTTCTTTTCTCTCTTTTTTACTTTTATATTTTTCGCGTGAAAATTATCTTATTTTACTTTCACGGTAAAGAGTACAAAAGACATAATCACTCACGAACTACATATTTTCAGCACTCTTTTATTATCGGAATATCTATTTCTTTTCATCACCTTCTTCTTGGGTTTTTTTTTTTAACGT
Source organism: Prunus salicina (assembly GCA_020226455.1). Lineage (NCBI taxonomy): Eukaryota > Viridiplantae > Streptophyta > Magnoliopsida > Rosales > Rosaceae > Prunus > Prunus salicina. Next base: position 10,762,963 of record CM035343.1, on the reverse strand, counting down.
TCATCTGGATATGTCTTAGCTGGGGATGAGCTTCTTGTGCTTTGGGAATGGGAGTGAATATAATGAGGCACATGAGAATATACCAATCACCAAATTTAATATGCTTTTTTAGTAAGACTATGAATTGGTATGGTTTTATTTTTTTTCACATATTTTATTCATGTAAAAAAAAACTACATAGTTTTAGAGTTTAAAATTATGTAGGTGCCTAGGGTATAGTATTTAGATTTTATATTAGAAAGAGAAATAATGAATATTAGGCAAAATCGTCCTTCATATAAGATGGATAACACTTAAGACACTTCATTGCCTATATATAGTGAAGATTTATTAACTACAACATGATGGGCAAGTTTCCATAGTCCTCCCAACCTCCATATATAATAGTACCTCTCATCAATTTTTCTCTGTTGAGAAAAAATGAGATTAATTATTGATGAAAAAAATTACAAAGATCAAGTAACTAAGGTGCAGAATATGGGTAAATCTTCTCATGTGACCAACCAAACGCAACATCAAATTGAACTAATTTAAAGAGAATCACATGCAACCTACAAAATGACTAAAATTCTTGATTATTCAAAATTTAATATATAAGAAAATTAAAAAAAATAAAGCTAATTGGCATTCCATGTGTACCAGTAGCTCCACCACTGTATATGAAGTTAACAACTGACAAAAAAAAGAAGGTAAGACTTTAAAAGTGGGTTAATGGATCCAAATAACAACTGACCACATATAAGGAGATTTGATTATATTTTGGATTACAACAGATAAATTGTCTTAATGATTAGCTTGGTCCTATTTAGACCATCATTTTAGCGTTTCTATTGTTTTCCCTTTCGTGAATTAGCGCCTTACAAGACAAAAGCTGTGTAAATAAATAAAAGGCTTCGTAACATGTTTCTTTCTCTCTCTCTTTTACTTCTGCATTTTTCGGGTAAGGTAAAAATTATCTTATCTTACTTTTATGTTAAATACAAATTTGTTGTTTTTAATAAAAGAAACGATTGAATTTTATTAGATTAATAGAAAAAAGAAGTGCAAAAGACACTTACTGTAATCACTCACGAACTACATATTTTCAGCATTCTTTTATCATCGGAATATCTATTTCTTTCCATCATCTTCTTCTCGTTTTTTTTTTTTATGATGTTGATCTGGATACGTCTTAGCTGATATTTGAGTGTAGAATTTGGAGTTTTGATGCCTTGATGTAATTTTGACACGTAGAGTGTTACTGTTTTAGTGACATGGATTTCCACAAGGAAAATAGAAAGCAGTAGGTCGCACAATCTGCGGGGCTATCCTCTACAACTTGAAGCTTTTTAGCAGCTGGAGATGAGACTGATAGAGATTGGGATCGGGATTGGGATTGGGATTGGGATTGTCCACAAAAGTTTGTTTGGCTTTTGATATTGCGGCAGGCAGGTGGGTGGGCTGTAGACTTCTTACACTACGCTGTCTTGTCTTAAATATATCCTTATCGTCCTTCAAAAATTTCCCCTTTCATCTTTTTCGTTTTTAATTGAAGTTAAACTATCACTTTCAACCTAATTTAGATCTCTCTCTCTCTCTCTCTCTGTCTCTCTCTCTCTCTCTAGAGACGTACTCAATTGAATTCCTGTGGGCGTGCATGGATGCGTCAAATTCATGTAAAATCTGTTGTATTTCAGAAAAAGTGGTTCCCCACTTTTGGGAAAATCACTTCAACTTTTCTATATTTTTTTAATTCAAAACTATATTTATTATAATTAGTACAAATTTTAAACTCAAGCGAAATGCAGTTAAACAATTATGAAAATACGCAAATGAAACTTTAGTATGTTTTATTAATTGTTTTGTATGTTTATATATTGTTGAAAAAAAAGAAGAAATTTTACTCAACCTCTTGTCACACCAAATTTGGTAGTGGACAATACATATTCTAAGGGCATTGCGCATGGCGTTTGTGGGGTTGAAGAATTACTACTTGTTTGAATTTATGTGTGTTCTTCTTCCAAACAGCATGGACCACCCAAGAGACAACAAGGACTTTCCCTTCTTATCAGAGAGAACTAGTCTCTCGTCACTTTTTAGGCCACAAAAACAATAGTAAAAGATTCCCCCCTTTTCCTTTGATTTGTTACTAGAGTAATGGTTCTATGATGAAATTAAGTAATATGGAAATTAGTATGCAATAATAATTATCAATTTGGAATTTAGAAAACCAACTTCTTTTGCGTGAATAAACGACCACTATACTTTTAATTTTAAGTATTTTTTTGCTAATTTATGTCCTAAAAAAATATTTTTTTTGTTTTAATTCTGATATTTTAAGGCTAAAATTATTACAAACAATGAAAAATGTATACTTTGATAATAATAATGTATAATAAAAATAACAAAAAATTCATTTTAGAAAAGTCTAGATAGTAAAATTATATTATCTTTAGTTTAAAATAAATATGAAATTGAATAATATATGATAGTTTTATCTATATCTATATATATAAAGCAAAAAGCAGAGAATGGTGAAACATTCAAAATACCAGAAAATGCCATTGGTTAATTCAAACATTAACAATTGAAATTATTAATTAAATGAGGATAATATGGTAAATTCACATTTTTTTCATATTAAAACAAATTTAAATTAAAAACAAAATCAGATAATATGTCATACTTTTATGGAACATAACTACCCATGTTATCTTTTCTTAATTTTAAAAATAAAATAATAAAATAAAAAAGAAAACCAATTGGCACATGCTCGCATGTGCTCAGGGGCTAGTCATAAATTTAATATACACTGGTGTAGCAAAATAAAATAATGAAGTGGAACCAAAAACCTGAAAATTGAAAAAATAAAAATAAATAGAAAGAAAAATCAGACCAACCAAAGAAAAAAAAAAAAAAACAATCAGAGCAATTCATTGGGTAAAAAATGAAAACGATAAATTAGTGTTTTCAATTTTTGTACATGAGTTAGAATTTTTTTTTCAGAAAACAATTCTAGTGAAAATGAAAACGACATACCAAACACATTTTTTATTATAAAAAAAAAATGAAGCCTTTAAAACGTTATCGATCGGCCCCTTAATTTTCGAGAAACAAAAGTTATTTTTTGCATAACACATGACAATATCTCAATTATAGAAAAAAAGAGGCTCATAGTGAATCCAAAAACTAACAAACAAAATGCTACGCTATCACTGCACTTTAGATTTCAAGCTTTTCGAAATTGTTTTCATGAATATAATCCAGCTTTTTCTGGTACATTACTGCTTCAGTATTTTTTAGATCCCAAAAGGTTTTAAATTTTCTTTTTGATACATAAAAAAAAAGGTTAAATATCTTCGAGAGTGAAGAATTTGCTTTATTTAGTCGGCAGACAAAATCTACAAAGAAAAGGATCTTCCATATATGCATGATTGAGCCCCTTGACAAAGGGCCTCACAATCTCTGAGTCTGAGCATAAGTTCTTAGACCTTTCGATTCAAACACAGTACTTCGAGTGTAGAAGTAGCTGCCTGAACTACAAATTATTTGCACGATTCTTAATTTTAAAGCCGAGAAATTTGCTTTTATCAGAATTAATACAAGCACAACCACCTTTATAAGGCATCCTTCTGGAAACGTTCTTTATATCCATGAACTTTATTTATATTTTGCAAAATATTCAGATACGATTTTTTATTTTTTTATTTTACATTGTTGACATTTGAAATATACATAACGAAGCTTACAAAGTCTTAACGCAATGTCCAGATAGTTTACTTTTCTAGACAACCAATCAACATCAAATCGCTTAATATATATATTTTTCTTTGTTTTTTGTTAGGAATCGAATCGCTTAGTTAATTGGGGAAATTTGACTTTTCCCTTTAAAATTAGAAAAATAAATATGGAGAATAGCCAAGTCGTGAATTACTACGTATGGCTTGGCTTGGTTACCAAGCTGAGTCAGATGACATATCCAAATGGCGACCTCATACGAAAGCTGCCAACCAAACACTGCCTAATTGCAGTGGATGTGAACAATCATTGTGTGCAAGATTTTCTTTTCGGGGCTTAAATAATAGGATTTGCTTGAAAACTTAATATTGGCTGAAATGATAAAGAACCAATTGATTGGCTGAAATTATAACAACCAATTAATGATTTAATATCTTGAATTTTATGATTTTCACAATATCATGATGTGGAAATTCAATAAGTATAAATGGCATATATACCTCGATGATTATTAGTCTTTTAGTATATCAATATATTTGTCTTGAGCGATCTATTAATGTAGAAGAAAATAAGTTTCTCTTTTTAATATGAGTAATGTTATTTAGACACACAACATTGACCACTTTAACTGATCACCTTATGTGGCAACTGATGTGTCATGCCATGTCAATTAATGAATGTCGCCATGTCAATTAAAAAATAAATTAAAAAACCCTAGCATTCCTAGTGAGTGGCCTCATGGCAACATTTATTAATTGACATGACATAACACATCAGTTGCCACATAAGGTGGTCAGTTAAGGTGGTCAATGTTGCGTGTCCAAATAGCATTACTATTTTAATATTAAATAAATCCGGTCATATCATGTGGGCAACATATATTCTATTATAAAATATTCTTACATTGCGTTTTAATCGATTTATTATTTTTTATTTTTAAATCAATGAAGATAAAATATTCAAACTTAAAACCTCTTTGAATATTTAAAATATATATAAATCTTAATTCATAGTTTAACAATGGGCTAACGACAAAAGACACCCTTCAGGTTTGGGGTGATTCTCAATATGGACCCCTGAGTATCAATTTTATCAATTTATACCCTTACGTTTGCAACATCGTCCAATTTCATCCTTCCGTTAAGTTGACTGTGTGGTCAATCGTTAAATGCTGACGTGTCTATTGTGGGACCCACTTACTAACTAACCAGTTTCTTAAAAATTTATATAAAATGATAAAATAACATAAATTTAAAATTTTAAAACAATTTAAAACCCCAGCCCCAATTGAAGATCTATCGTCAGGAGATTGAAGCCCTTGATCTTAGGCCAGAGTTCGGGGACGGTGTATTGAGGATTGCAATTGGAATCCAAAACCCAAAACTGTAATATGGTCCCTAAACTCATACCAAAATTTCATTTTGTTCCAATTTAGTCATTTTGTAACATTTTTGGTTGGTTGTTAGAGGATAAGTGTATCCAAATTGATGGTTTTACCCCTCAAATAGATGGAAATTTTTATGGAATTTGACGGAGAGACTAAATTGAAACACGTGCATGAGTTGGAGGACCAAAATGACTGAAAACCAAGTTGCATAACCAAAACAAAACTCGGATATCGGTTCAGGAAATCATTGTGATTAAAAACCCTATTATTTATTTTAAGAAAATTTTAGATGCAAGATATCATGTTGACAAATTCTATGAAACTCGCAGGTACAGATACCTCTCACTTAATCATAAATCACAATCCATGATTTATCAATATATATAATATGTTAGGGTGCTAAATGGGAGAAAACTACCCTTGTATACATTCATTTGAAATGACACGATTAAAATACGGAGCCTAATTAAGACATTTGGTTTGAATATAACGAATTGTCATCATAACAACAAGGGTAGGGGGTCACTCACTGGATTAAACTTCAACTGTGACAGTGAGTTTTTGATTGTTTGTGTATAAGCCGCCATGAATCGAATTTTGATTCTAAGTAGTACGAGTAGGACAATGCTCTACTTGTTTATATCTAGTTCCACTCACTTTCACATGAATAGACGCAAATTTGTCATGTCAATTGCTAATAGAAAAAAATTAATATAGTTATCAACGGGATATCATTGAGGTGAGAAATTGGTAGTTACAATGACTGCCGTTTGTTTGTATTTTTTTTTTTTTTTGCCGGATTAGCCTTGCAGCTTAAATAGTACACAAGTTCATGTACTTTTTAAAAAAATTTGTTTATAGGAGCAGCTCAAAATTTAAAACGGGTACCATGTAGGATTAAGTATTGTTTATATATTATTGAAAAATTTACATAAATAACATATGAATTTTTTGGGCGTTTACAAACTGCGCATCTTGTGGGCATTGACAAAAGGAAATTTGGTTATATTACGATGCAATTAAGAGGACAACGTTCTTTGTCAACTAGGACAAAGTATTATCACTTGCGAACTTTTAGGACAAGTCCAACAAAATATATATGTCATGCATGGCCCGATGGCCGCTCCCAGATGCCACATTTGCGGCATTTGAGTAATATACAATAATATTTAGCTAATATACACTAATCACGGTTTGTATAAGAAAAATGTTTATGTACATGAACAACATATTGCATGGGGTAATTTTGTTTTCCCATTAATTGCAACAGTAACTATTTGAATTATACATTGTTGATCAACTCTCTAATACAGGTGGACTTCACATACACTGGTATGAGATGGTCATCAATATAATCAATAAATATGACACAAATGGCATTATTGTGATTAAATTAATATAAGTCATACGAGGCCATTAGTGACAAACGATGTGGGCATATATGCCCTAGAAAATGAATAAATGGATAATAACTAAATTGCATTCCTTAAGTGAGAGGAAGTTCATGAATTTTACCATAAGTTTTTTTTAGTGTGAAGTGAATATCACATCGACACATAGTGTTATTGATTCAAACATTATGATATGACTGGTGGGCAACGTAGTTCATATTCCATGGACTCAAAATATAATATTAATATATAAATACGCATGTTATAAAAGTAAATGAATGTAGAACACCACGTGACGATGGATCACACCGAAAAAATTATTGCTATATTTTATTCGATAATAGTATTACAAATTCAAATAAGGGGATAATACTTTTAGTACTTTTGTTTTGTAAGGGGGTAATCAAATTTAAATAGGAAAGCACCCAAAAGATGCAATGGATTTTCATGCATATGGCAGCCGCCAATGCAATGAACTCAACACAAGTACTGCTTATAGTCACAAATTGCGCTTGTTCTTGAATCTCTACTAGCTTTTACTTGGAAGATGTTCGTATCTCTCATCTTTCGTTGATAAAAAAATGTTTAAACCCAAACTCACACATGATCAGTTGATCAATTTTTTTTGAGGAAGACATTGACACATTTTGCACGAAAAAAAGAAAGAAAGTATATGGTACAGCTTTATATAACCCCATGTGCCACCTAATAACTTGACATATTTTCGTTTACAGAAAATAAAAGTTTATATTTTCAAAAATTATCGAAAAAAAATTGGATGATATTCGCAACATGTATATATTAGGATCATGTGAGTATGTGAATGGGACGGGGCGTGAGAGTGGTTGCCTGGACTACGTACGGTCAAATATTCATTTTGTTATAGAAAGGTAATTTAGACATCCCGCATGTCACACAGGCTTATTATACTGGAAGCTTCTTAAATAATAACTTATTGCGAAACAAAGAAAATGATGTATCAACAACAAAAATACAGTAGAAAATGTGCCTATTCATCTCTCCGTATTTGCCCCCTTTGTAGATAGTTGTCTTGTCAGGGCCAGTCCTAGGCTATAAACTAAATGAGGCTCTATTTTTAGGCGATAAACCCTACACGCAAATAAAAAAGGTAGTATGCATTATAGTAGGATATATCTCCATATAAAAAATTCGGATAAGATATTTAATATCATGAAGGAAATTACAAATTTACAAACCGACGTTCCAGCAACCAATAGCCTAAGGAAAGAGTTTGTCGTTTGCTTCTATAATGGGTCTCTCAGTGTTTTGTTCTATTGGAATTTGAAAAAAAAGTTTGCTAGATAGGAACAAATATAAAGAAAAATTCATAAATCTGATTACCTTTTCAAATTCTCATGCGCCTCTCCTCTTGGGTCACCATCAATCTCAAAGACAAAGATCAAAAAAAAAAATTTGTGAGCTTTTCAATGAGAGATCGATTCTTATGGTTACAATATGAGAAAAGAGGGATAAAAGAAACTGGAAATAATGGATGGATTGAAGAGAGATTGGGAAAACATAGAATAATAAGGTGGTGGATTAAGAGCTCAGTGGATTAGATAGAGAGTATGTTCTTCCATGGAGAAACTAGGAGTAGGAGATGCGTGGAAAATGATGAAGCTCGTTGGGGTTTCTTCTGGTAAAAGGAATCGTGTTTCCCAGTTTAATTTTATCGTTTTTAATTTTATCATGTTTCCTTAATTGGAGGCCCATGGCCATGGCCCTTCCCGCCCATCCCAAAGGCCGGCTCGGGTAATTGTAGTAGTCCTCGTGGTTATTATATTTGTATTGCCCTTATGGCGTAATTTATGAATGAAATCCCATATTGTTTGATTTTCTTTAAAAAAAGACTTATTCAATATGAACCCTTGAATAAATTTTAAACAAAAAAAAAAGAGAAAAAAAGAAGAAGCCAATATACTTGTATAAGTTGTTTCACTAAAATGTTAACAATATTAAGAGTAAATATGTAAAAGAAAACAAAAAATAATTATTGCTTTGGCCTTCTTGAAGATTAATGAACGTTTTGGATTAAAAAAAACATATCAATGAATGCTAATATTACCAACTAGTCTATATATTTGTGATGGTGGTGGTGATGACATTGGGGTGTTAGTGGTCATTGTGACCAATGTAATTGGCTTGTGTAGTGTTTTCTTATTTTGACACAACGTATTAACTCAGTCTTATTAACTTTAGAATGATCATATAATGTTGTAGTCATGGGCTAAAGTTGATTTAAATATTCCTAGAAATTCTAGGAATCCAAAGGAAAATAAACAAAAGTTTTCAAAAACTTGCAAAGTATTAAAAATTTGGGTTCTAAACGATCGAACACCCAAAAAAGTCCATACATCATGACAAATGAGTTTTACTCATTGCACCGTTTCCTTCAAAACGGTGGGTCATAAGCTCAAATTGGAGCTCAGGGCCCACACTTGTAACTTGCTGGTTTTACCTTTTCACGCACGATGCTCCAACTCCTCTTCTATCACTTCAGCTATTCGTTCTACATCATATTTGAATCTCTTTTATTTACCAAAAAGAAAATAAAAGAACGGTGATATATTAAAAAAATTATCACATTCAGTGCAATTTGAGCTCAATATTGTGATTCTTTTAGTATTTTCCATCCTTTTTAGAAGGTCTTAAAAACCATTTTCAGAATAATTAACTAAAATCATTAATGATATGAAATTTAAAAAAAGAAAAAGGAAATAAAAGGAAATTACACATCCCAAAGCACACGCAAACCGTCATCCAAAAAGAAAAAGAAAAAGAAAAAGCCAACTGGGTAATATTGCCTATATAAATATTCCACCTCCACAAAGAATCTTCACTCACTCCCAGTCTGAATTACCCAAGCCAAGCTCGACACTTCGGCCTTTGGTCTCAACCCCCAAAAGCCACATTTCTTACTTTCTCTCTCTAGAAACTATCTTCTGTTTGCTTCCGCAGCAGAAAAATTGCATCAAATTCGGTGACTTTGTAACCTTTTCTTCTTCCACAGTGCTTTGGTTCCTGTGCCTGCCATCATCCTCCATCAGTTGGCTTCTAAATCCTGGTTTCTTCTGTCAACGTCAAAAACAGAGCACTCTGTTTTCCCCTGTCTCTCTCAGAATTCAATTTACAGGTATTGTTCTTCCTGGCTGTTCACTGTTAGTCTTGGAATTCAGGTGGTTTTTGAGGTTTTGACATAACGAACGAGCTCAAGTCTCTTCCTTATGTTTTCTCTTTGGGTTTTCCAGCGAGCCAAGCAGAGTAGACTTTTGGGCAATTGAGTTTACTGTTACAAGCTGTACAAGTCTGATTTTGTCTCTCACTCTCTCTGGTTGTTGATTTTCCATTTCTTTTTCTTTGAATTTGAAAAGTCGTTTCTTTTTCCAGAAAAGGTTTTTCTGTTTTCTATTTTGGAAATTCTCTGTTTTTTTATTTTCCCCTTGTGGACAAGGCCAACTTTTGAAGCTCGTTTTTCACATGGTTTCGATTTTAATATGTTACTGCTTTTGTTAATGATCAATTTTACTCATTTCGATTTCGAATTCCTATTGAGTACAAGCTATAGTTGGGTATTTGAAGCACTAATTGGATGAATTTCAACCCCTTGGAGCTTTAAATTTGCTTAATTTCTTTCTTTATCTTATTGAATTTTCGATCTTTTAGCCTTTTGTCTTAGAATTAGATAAGTTTCCTGGAAAGGTGTTCAGAGTTGAGTGCGTTGACTGCACTAAGTTAAAGACGAAAGCTTAGAAGCTTCGCGTTCTGGTTCTCAAGTTGGAGGACTATTCTGATAGGAGATTATTAGTCATCCTTTTTGCTCAACCGTGTGTTCAACTTCAACCTGCTTTTGGAGATTTGACTTTACTTTCTATTTCATAGATTAGCTAGTTTTGTTTTTATTTATGAGAAGATTAGCTGTTTTCTTTCATTTTTCATCAATCAAGTCTTTTTTCCTGTTTTATCCTTAAAAAAATAATTGCAACCTTTTTCTGAAATGCTCGTTGAAGTCTGTTTGGTTGCTCAGAAAGCTGAGGAAAAGAAAGGAGCTCTGAGTTTTCAGAAACTTTACTTTCACCGACTTTTTAAATAACATTATCATGTATCCAACTGCCCCTCTGCCTGCTGGTTGTGATAAGCTCTAATCTGCAACCAGTTGGAGGTGTTCATAGTTGCTTGAAAGTCTAACAGTTTGTTACAAGGCAGCTGAATGATTTTTTTATTTTGAATGGCTCATAGCTATTTGTCGCTTTCTTCCACCCTGCCAGCGTTTTTGCCCCTTTTCTTTTTTGCTGAGTGAGAATGGGGTGTATTAGAAGCCCAAGTGAATTGATTGTTTCAATTAAATGATCATAGTTTCATTTGTTAGTCCTTTAAAGGTTCAATATCAAACTTGTTGTATTTTTGAATCCTTGGAGTTGTATTTGGTGCTGATTTTTGTTTCTGGTAAAGTCTGAATTTGTGAGGATGTTGGAGAAGATGGAAGAGTTCAACATGGAGAAAGTCATAGAGGACTTTGAAGCAATGACAAAGGACGCCGAGAGGGTTCAGAGACAGACCCTTAAGAAGATCTTAGAAGAAAATGCATCAGCAGAGTACTTGCAGAATCTAGGACTAGATGGAAGAACTGACCCAGAGAGTTTCAAGGCTATTGTTCCCCTTGTTACTCACAAGGATTTGGACCCTTATATTCAGAGAATTGCAGATGGTGATTCCTCTCCCATTCTCACTGGGAAACCAATCACAACCATCTCATTAAGGTACTTATGAAATCTTCTATTTTACTACTTCATCACTTAGAATTTCTGTTGGAGAAGTTTTGTTTTCTGATATGTTGCACGATATGCAGTTCTGGTACTTCTCAGGGAAGGCCAAAGTTCGTACCTTTCACTGATGAGCTGATGGAAACTACCATGCAGATATTTCAAACGTCTTTTGCCTTTAGAAACAGGTATTGATGCATTTGAGTTTAGCACTCACCTATCTTTCAATTTTCCTCCTTTACTTTTTCTGATGATCTAAAATGAGGCCTATTGTTCAGGGAGTTTCCTATTGTGAATGGAAAGGCCTTGCAGTTCATCTATTCCAGCAAGCAGTTCAAAACAAAAGGTGGTTTGGCAGCTGGAACTGCCACCACCAATGTGTATAGTCGTTCACAGTTCAAGAACACGATGAAAGCAATGCAGTCCCAATGCTGCAGCCCTGATGAAGTAATATTTGGTCCTGATTTCCACCAGTCCTTATATTGCCATCTCTTATGTGGGCTAATATTCAGGGATGAGGTTCAGTCGATATCTTCAGCATTTGCTCATAGCATAGTCCTTGCATTCAGAACCTTTGAATTACTGTGGGAAGAACTCTGTGCTGACATTCGAGACGGGGTCCTCAGCAGCCGAATCACAGCCCCGTCAATCCGAGCAGCTTTGTCAAAATTGCTCAAGCCTGACCCTGAATTGGCTGAACTTATTTATGAAAAATGTTCAGGATTGAGTAACTGGTATGGATTGATACCAGCACTTTTTCCAAATGTCAAGTACATTTATGGTATTATGACAGGGTCAATGGAGCCTTATCAGAAGAAGTTGAGGCACTATGCTGCGGGCTTGCCTTTGTTGAGTGCTGATTATGGCGCTTCTGAAGGGTGGATTGGAGCAAATATCAACCCAAAAATACCCACTGAGTTCACCTCTTATGCTGTGCTCCCTAATATTGGATATTTTGAATTTATCCCTCTGAGGAACAACATTGGTGACCAGGAGCTCTGTGTGGAGCCCAAGCCAGTAGGTCTGACTGAAGTCAAGGTTGGTGAAGAGTATGAGGTTGTTATCACTAATGTTGCAGGTAATTCCTCTATTTATTTATTCATACAAGCGATAATATGCTTTAATCTAATCTAAACTACGGGGAGGGTGATTCCAACTCGAGTGCAGAGCCAACTTGGCCAACCCCATGTCTGCTCCTCTATTTAAATTATAATTAGCAATAAGGTTTGCTTCCTATGAGTCTACCATATGCAGAGTGATTTCAAATTCAATGTGCTTACTATGCCAAGCCTTGTTTTCTCAAGAGCTGTGCTTCTGAAAAATCTATTATTAATCCATGAATTCATCCTTTAAAGTATATCAAACTTGCCTTTTTCTTGCCAGTCCCATTAAATGGGCTTCTAGAAACCCAGATTTGACCTTAAATGCTGACCATGTGACCCTAGAGCCCGAGGGCAACTGCTTCTATCCTTGTGCCATATCCCTCCTCTCCATGCTGTACATTGTTCTTTACAATTATTATTTTGTTTCTTTGTATTGTCCCTAATGAGATTCTGAAGTCTCACTAGTTGACGTGACTAAGCCAGCTGGCTTAGTCATATGCATCCATTATTGTTTTGATTCAATCACAGTATAATCTTTAAACACAGTGAAAAAGCATTATACAATCCTCTAGCATATGATCCTTCTATAGTTGTAGTTGGCATATTTGATGTCCCCCATGATGTATCAACATCAGAAATGCTCGATTTGAATACTGCGTTGTTAATCTCATTGGTCTGAACGTCGAGGTCCTATGCTAGGTCTGTGGGGCTTGCTCTATGCAGATACAGAAGCAATCTTCTGAGAGGAAACAGATTTGTTTTCTTGTTCAGCATGCGTGGCACTTTATATAATTAATCATATAGCCTTGTATTCACTGTCAACTTGCAAGTATTTTATAGTATCCGTGTTTTTGTTCTCAAAGTTATCCGACTCTCATTTGATCTGGGTAGGCCTGTACAAGTTTTTCCATTACTATATTCATAGTATATGATGCATGAATAATGCAGCAGCACAGTTAGTCAAATTAATAGTAATCTAAAGTTAAAAGTACATCTTAATCAGATTAACATGATTTAAATATGCTTAAAAAGAGGTAGATTTTGTATTTTAGTTCTTGGCCATGGAATCTCGAATTCACAAGTCGTCATGCAAGTCTTGCTCTTTTATATGAAATATGAGCTGCCATCTCATGTGCAAATTTATCCAAACTTGTGCTTTAAAATTTGATCAAATTCAATGTGCAGGTCTCTATCGTTATAGGCTAGGAGATGTAGTGAAAGTTGTGGGCTTCCATAACTCAACCCCGGAGATTAAATTCATGTGCCGGAGCAATCTTCTCCTTAGCATCAACATTGACAAGAACACTGAGAATGATCTGCAGCTAGCTGTTGAAGAAGCTGCCAAGCTGTTAGCTGCAGAAAAATTGGAAGTTGTTGACTTCTCAAGCCATGTAGACTTGTCCACAGATCCTGGTCACTATGTCATCTTCTGGGAATTGAATGGTGAACCAAGCCAAGAGGTTCTTAGTGAATGCTGCAACTGTTTGGATAAATCTTTTGCTGATGCAGGGTACCTTAGCTCGCGCAAGGTCAATACCATAGGTCCGCTCGAGCTTCGAATTCTTCGGAAGGGAACCTTCCAGAAGATTCTAAACCATTACCTAGCACAGGGAGCTGCTGTTAGTCAGTTCAAAGCCCCAAGATGTGTAGGACCTCACAACAACATGGTTTTGCAAATCCTTTGTGGCAATGTGGTTAGGAGTTTCTTTAGTACCGCCTATAATAATTAAGTGTATACACACTGTTCAAATTGAGTGTTGATATATGAACACATTCTGTTTTAGCTTTGTCAAGGCATTATTTTGTTTCTCTCACCTTTCAAAGTAAAAATATCGCTCGCCTTAGCTCAAATGGTGCGGGAAGATGGTAGATCAAATGTTCGAATGTCTTGAAAACAAAAGCATCTCTCATGAAATTAGTCGAGGACTTCCATGCATGTTCAAGTCTCTAATACTTTGTGACAGTTTGGTAACGTTGGCAGAGAACATAGATCGAACTCTTAACTTATCCTAATCCATTTCATAAGCGATAATTACTTATTGATATTAAATCCGAATAATTTCCCCACTTTTCATCTATTCATGTGCAATAAATGTAGCGTCGATGATGAAGAAAAACAACTTTACAGGTCAAAGTATGACTTTCATGGAAGATGTTGACAATGGAAACCCCCATTCACGTGTAATGTCGTGGTATTAGGTATCTGTTGGCATTAACACACAGACTTGAGCCAAGCGCCATCTCCATTCTTTTGTTTATTTAATACGGAGAAGCAGGGCCACACCACATGAGTCTCGTCCACTACAGACAAAATTTAAACCTAATTTAAGTAGATGTCTGACAATGCATTCCTTGATAATACTTGTCTAATTTGACATGCATAAACAAATACTAGGTGGAGAGTGTTTTCTTTCATGAAAAGGCCCAAAGCAATCTAATATTCGATTGCTACTTTACCTTTACAAGTTAAACATAGATTTTGCCCTATAGAAAATATTTTTAATGGAGTAAATATGTCACCTAAAAACGACTTCTGGCTTGTTATTAGATTGCTACTTGAGCTTTACAAGTTAACATATGTCACCTAAAAACGACTTCTGTTGTGGTATTCTTATTTTCACACCAATTAATCAAACTCCACCACGACCAAATGGATTTATGAAACATTTCTTACAACAATAATTACGGTCAACAATAAGTGAGAGTGGGTCGAAAAATGGGTTAGAATTAGGTTTGATTGAGGATTTGATTCTATTTTACGGTAACAAAAAAATATCTCAAGTGAGTAAGAGCATTTGCAATGGTTGCTCAACTATTCATTTAAGTTCAATTTAATATTTCAAATTATTGAACTTTTTTGGCAGGTATTGAACTGAATTGTAGTCTTTACTTGCAGTGGTGCAGTTCAATAACTTACAAATAAAAATTATCTTTTTTAAATATCCTTTTAAATGATTGGATAAATTTAATCACGAAAAGAATTATACAATTAAAATGGTTTCAAAGAGATCTTTTAAAAGAGACAAATTTTGAATATGTATATAAAAGAAATTAATAACAAAATTTTCTTTGGTTGGTGACAATATTTTGGTGACAATATTATATGAACACTCTTTTTTAATTATTTATTTATTTATGAAGAATTGGAAGTTGAGAAATAAATGAGAACACATTAGAGCATCTCTTTTTCAGGGTATTGCATAACAAAATTGAATACGAATAGGCAAAATTAAAAAGTAAAAAGTAATGTTGTCCATGTGTCAATAAAAAGAGAGACTGTAGAATTATTATGGTGGACCAGTTTATTGAAATGAATTTCATTTTAGAGTTCATTTCATTAACCTCGAAAATGAACTATTAATCCATGAAATGAAATATTGATTTCTGAAATAAACTCAACTTTACCACTTCAAGTCAAAAGTTCAATTTATTGAAATAAAAAATGATCATCACTATTGCGGATGCTCTTAAGAGCATTTACCTTTACACCTGAAGATTCAATTCCTCATTTTTCAATATCACTTGTATTAAAAATATGTAAGAAATTGTAAGTTTATTATTTAAAAAACCAATCAAGTTTATGCATTTTCCACAAACATATAACCGAGGCAAACTAAAGAAGAAGAAAAAAAAGACAAAAATCAGAAACATGCATTGCGTTGTTGTATAGGTTACACATGGTAAAAGACTGTCACATATTAGTCCAGCTAGCCCAAATAAGAAGAAGATTGTACGTCTATTATTCTTTTATTTCGGTCTTCTTGTTAGGTACTGTTAATTAAAGCATACTTCCTCATTTGAACTTAAAACGTGTTTCAATATTTTGAAGAGAAATATCGCAAAATTAAGAGTTAGTTGATCTACTATTGCGTACATTACTTCTTGTTCAATAACGCTACGGGCACCAACTTGTTTACCAACTCTTGGATACCAACACATGTGGCACATGACATGGCAACCCATGTCATCTGTCACCTCATCTATTTTAATTACATAATTTATTATATAAATAAAAGAATTTAATTATTTTTTATATTTAACTATTTTTGTTTTCGGTGAGAAATTCTTTTATTTATATAATAAATTATGTAATTAAAATAGATGAGATGGCAGATGACATGGGTTGCCATGTTATGTGCCACATATGTTGGTATCCAAAAGTTGGTAAACAAGTTGGTGCCCGTAGCGTTATTGCTTCTTGTTAGGTACTGTTAATTAAAGCATACTTCCTCATTTGAACTTAAAACGTGTTTCAATATTTTGAAGAGAAATATCGCAAAATTAAGAGTTAGTTGATCTACTATTGCGTACATTAGACTGCAAATCGTGCTTAAGCAGTACATGATTTAATGCATAGCTAATTAAGAACAATAATTCAATGGTCCTTCCTTGGACTATATACAGAAGCTCCTCTATCAATTCATTGAAATTTTTTTCGCAAGCCAGATAATATGGATTTTGTACCTCTTTGATGAAAGTTAATATGGATTTTGTTGCCTTCTGTGGTAGATAGCACCACATTTGATACCCTTGTTAATTTCTTTCTTCTTCAGTATTGTGTTACAAACTTCTAAATGTAGATTGGTGAAGAGCACCTGTGATTAAAAGTTGGAGCACCACATGCATGATTTGCTTTGCTTATTGTCTTATCCCAATATGAATAATGAGCAGGATCTGTCATGCTTCTGGTAAAAGACAATGCTATCCTCATCAAATTTTCACATGATATTGATGAACAAGAAAGAAAAAAATCTCCCTATAAAGGGCACTACAGTAATTCCAAAGGTATAGCTATCCTATTCAATCAGGGGTGCATCCACCAAAACATGGTGTGCCCATTATAAAATAGATACAGGAGCATCTGTATGTAATTGGGACACACAGAATATTGCATGCTTGTCACTTGTCAGCCCAACTCTCATATACTTTTAATCAGTCTATTGAAACAATCTTGGTGCCGAGAAAAATTTCAGACCAAAAAATATGCAAGAAACATTGAAACGCAGAGAAGAAGATCATCAGAAAGAAGAGGCAGAATTGGGCATATGGGATTGTGGCAGCCCCTTATATGACTCCTATGAATTGGTCACAGTCAGTCATCTGATCGAACGGCATCTAATGGCATTGCCATCTCTAGGAGGATCAAGGCGGTTCATCACCAATCTCTCTCATCATCCATCATCAGAGATGACCTCCTTGAGTGCCACTACCATATCATCAAGGGAGAGCGAAGGGTCATCTTCTTCTTCCACGGTGGGTGGCTTGAGTGAATTTATGGGGATTGGGAAGATTTGGAAGAGGAGGGTTGTGTTCGGAGGAAGAAAAGACAAGGCCAAGAAAATGAAAACAGGGTTGTCTGGCTTTTGCAATTTGATTGATCTATGGAGGCAAAAGGATCACAGGTGCAGTTCCAGTGTTTGAAAAGCACAAGTTTATATATACATACATGTATATTTTGTTTTCCTCATTCTTGCTTTCTTCATTTGCATTGATGAATGAAGATACCAAAAGAAAAAATAAAAAGTATATTTCTGGTTTATTTTGCTCCTTTTGTGATTCAATTTACTCTTATTTCTAAATCATAAATCTGTTGGGGAGCTCTATATGAATAAAGTAAGGCAATCTGTCCATTCTTCTTTATTTTTCCCGCGCATTACGTCAAACTCTAATAATAACTAGGCATGGCATAATACGTAAGTCCTATGACTGCGATGTGTCACGCATATTGCAGAAAATGGGAAGAAATTCAAGTTGCATGAAGTATGATGGAATTGAAGTGGCGTGAAATATGATGGAATTGAAATCTTGGGTTCAATTGGTCATACAAACAACCACAAAAACTTGATTATCCAGAAGTTGATGTAAGATTACAGTTCTATTCTAACAATGGAATTAATAAATAATCAAATTATCTAGTGGAGCACCAAAAAAGAAAGAAAGAAAAAAACCTTGAGCAAATTACACTGCTGTAATTGGTGTTTGGCTTTTTTCTTCTCCCCACTTGAGTCTGAAGTGGGCTGTCTTCTTGGGCTACTAATACTAAAATACAAGAGAGTCAACGAAATTCGATTAAATACCAAAAATGCATGTTTCATCACGGTCATGTCGACCTCTCACAACTTGAACTGTTTTGCTGCAATTGTTTGTGAATTTCCAAAATGGATGGCACTCACTACTATACCCTACAGGGACTTAGTGGGTTTGCACCACCTCTAAATAACCAAAGTGTTGAAATTTTCTCCTCCTTTTTTTTGGGACATATATTTTTTTTGACCAGAGTGTTGAAGACGGATAATAAAAGTTGGAGAGCATTAAAAGTTACACCACCCCTAGGTCACACTAGATAAGTTGATAAAAAGAAATCAAATCTTCAAGAAGAGCATTTCTTTTAAGACCTCAACATATAGCACACTAGTGTTTTAGGTAGCTTGTATAATGATGATAAACTATGCACTCGTCCTTCCACTTACATTCACGATCATCATCGACACATTTGCGATTGGGATGTAAATGCATTGTTTGCAACCCAAAAAAAGAATAAACTTGTTATAAGGAAGAAGAGAAAGCGAAAACCCTAGTAGAGAAACATTTTTTTTTTTCTGCCCCTCAAGCCCTTCAGCGCCTCGTCTTTGGGGAGTGGTCTGCCCCTCCTCCCCACCCTCTTCCTTTCTCTATGTTTCTCCCTCCTCCATTTTGGTTTTGCCCCTCCTATGGTGTTTTTGTGCATTCTTTACCATGGTGGTCTATTTTATCCCTAAGGCCATGTGGCCTTATTTATCATTGGCCCAAGAAAATTAAAAAATTGGAATGGACTTTGAATTAAGCATAATGTGTGAGACTTAGGATCCAATATCCAAGAATTCTATAATGAGGGATTTATATATGACTTTAGGTGAGACCCCATTTTTTAACCGTTTGATTAAATTGGTTAGTTTGATCTAACAGTTAAGAGATAAGACCTCACTTAATGGCCATATATAAAGCCCTTAATATAGAATGACTTGCTACTTGCTAGGCAGCTTGTGTGAGGGCCATATATAAAGCCCTCACTATAGAATGACTCTGCTACTTGCTAGGCAGCTTGTGTTTCGGGCCGACCTAAAACAAATATAATGTCTCACCTAAGGGCCATATGTAACACCCCGACTCCAAATGTAATTCCTTATTCAAAGTATTTAATTTAATTAATTGTGAATTTACGAAATTACCCTTGGGGTAGGGGTATTCTGGTCATTTTCTTATCCGGAGTGAATCTGGGGTAGTGACTGGTATTTTTGGATAGATCTTTTTGAGATGAGTCCGTAGACACGTAGTGGGCTCGATTCGGAGTTGTAACGAAGAAGTTACGATCAAAACAAATCCAGTGGCATAATTGTAAATATTTCGAAGTTGATTTCTTAAATATCTGACTTCCTCTCTCTCTCTCTCCCTGCGCGCAAAAACAGCCCCTCCCCTGTTACTGTTCATCCGAACGGTTTTTCCTCCGCCATCTCTTCCACCGGTCACCAAACTTTGTGATATTGGTACCAAAACGTCAAGCTCACTTCCCTCTTCCTATCCCGACCCTTCACTGCCGCCATCGCTGCCTGTGGTAGCCGGAAATTGCAGAAAAGTCACCGATTTTACCCATAACTTGAAGGAGCTTGTTCGGGTGATTCCGGCAACCAAATCTTGCGATCTTGGTATGTATTTCTAACCTCTCGACATGCTCTAGCTGCTGGTTGTGTTAGGTTTGAGAAATTTCTGCGTTTTGGTAGCTATTTAAGCGATAGAAAATCTGCCGGATTTCGGCCTCCGATTCCGGCCACTTCCGGCCACTTTTTGGGGTGAGACCAAGAACAAAAGTGACTCCAAATATAGGGTTTTACCTAGGACAGGAGTTTGGGCCGGCGATTTGAAGTTTTTCCGGTCGCCGGAATTTACTCAAGCCACCCCCGCGCTGCCGGCGCGTGTGGCGGCGCGTGGGCAGAAGTGGTGAAGCTGCATTTTGTCCCAATGAGATCCTTAGGTTGTCACGAGCACGTAGGATTTCGCGGATCTCGATTCGGAGGTCGTTTGACTATCGAACGGATTATCGCATATTGTGCGTTATCCGGGTTTGATAGGTTTCGACCGTTAGATCGTTTCCAAACTGAAGTATGTTGTTCTAGGTACTCTTAGAACCGTGTAGGTTTTCACGGATCGTGAATCGGAGCCCCAGATGTTCCGATTCATTGACCTAAAATTTATGTTTTTCGTTAACCGTCCGATCGTACGATCGTGAGCAATCTAACCGTCCGTTTCGGACAAAACTTGCAGGGCGTGTATCTTAGACCTTGGAAAAACCTTTAGGAACTCCCGGATTGTAAAACGAAGGTCGTGGGTCCCGTGGGCCCGGTTGACCAAAATTGGGAAGTTTGACTACCCGGTTGACCAAGTGTCTCCCGAGGCTTTTCCATCGTCCGATTTGGGTAGTTGGACCTTAGAATGTCTCATTCCTAGTGCACTTACTAGAACCCGGAAAAACTAGGGTTTTAATTTAAAGTTTTGTTTCGAAGCGCTTGTTGTTAATCTCGTATTCGTATTCTGAAATAGGTACTCCGACCACGCCTACGCAGCAGGCAGCTTGGGATTATCTGTGAGTGGACTTTGTTTTTCAATAACATGCATGGTTTTATGATGGGAAAAGTATTTCATAATGTTTTAATGAGTTATTGGATATATTATTTATTCAATGTTCGAAATTGGTATTTTTATGATGCAATGACATTTATTTTGGGATGTTGATATATTTGAGTATCTTGAGTATGCATACATGGATTTTGGAGATTTGCCTATATGTTATTGGTTATGTGTGGGGTACTTGGGTTGTTGAGATGAGATTGTGGAAAGGTTTGAGTTTTGAATGTCAGTTTGGAGTGCTTTAAGCGCTACCCTATGTACCTCCCCGGATTTGGAACTTGGATATGGAAACTTGAGATACTTGGAATTGTTGAGACTTGGAACAACCTTAACGGGTTGTAGCCAAGGACCCTGCGGGGTGGTAGTCTGCGCGCGTAGGACTGTTTTCAGGCGTACATGGTCTTTGAGTGTCTCGGCGGTACGTGCTGGCTGAGAGTCGGTCCCCCCGTTGGAACGGCTCGTCCCTGGCCACATGGTGAATGGAGGAGTGGGCTCGACCATGTGGACCAGTCAACAATCCCCAGTTGGATTGTTTCCCGGTACAATTATTATTGGTTATTATTACTTATATTATTACCATTATATTATATAGTATTATTATTATTATTATATATATATGTGGCTGCGTTCGTTCTTATTTTCTCGGTAAGGATACTTCCTCGCCGGTCGTACCATGGGGTACGTTTTTCGAGAGTTGAGTCTTTCGGATTTGATGAGTTTGAAATGATGGGTATTGTGGAGTGTTATTCACGGATTTCGGACTTAGTATCCGGTATTGCTTTGGGATATATTTTATATATACTTGCTTTGATGGTTTTCAGATGCATATGGTTCTATTGCATGGTTTTTAACGGTGGGGTTATATTACTTTGATTTAATTGAATTGAACTTTGTTTTTGTCCACTCACAATTTTCTGTTTTGCGCCCCCCCCCAGCCAGTAGCAACTGAGCTCCGCAGTCGAGCTGATCGAATGCTTCCGAATTCTTGAGCCTTTGTAGGAAGTCTCTTCTCTTGCTACTCTTGTTGAACTTTGCTTCCGTTGTATTTGAATTCCTAGATATGCTCTGTATCGCCCGCTTAGGGTTTGAATCGTGAGGCCGGAGGCCGTTGTTGTAAACTGTTTAACTTGCTTTTAAGCATGCTGCTGGTTGGTGTTTTAAACTGTATTTTGAACCGGTTGAAGTTTGGGGAATGTTCATTTTACAGAGGGGCCCTTTTTAAGGAGTGACCCGGCATGGGTGTGATGCCGGGGTCTCCGCAGGGTTCGTCTCGGGTTTTTGGAAAAAATTCGGGGCGGGTCCTGTCACCATATATAAAGCCCCCACTATATTTGTTTTAGGCCGGCCTGAAACACAGCCAAAACTTTTCTCTAAGTTCTCTTGGCCTTGTCGAAGGTCCAAATCTAGGAACAACAATGATAATATGAATTTTATATACTGCTTTCAAGGAAGAAGTATGAATTTGATTGTTTAGTTTATTTTCCTTGGTATAAAACTTCTAGATATATGCATGACTCCCATTACAAAACATTAAAATAATAAGATTAACCATGGTTAATTTATTTATTTATAATTATGTTGCATAAGCAAAAGGGGAAGGAGAAAAGGAAGTGAGCAAACTCAGACTCTTGAATCATGTGTGCATTTAAATTGAGTGAATTTATTTATCATCTTCCTCCTGTGAATGTCAGTATGATTTTGACATGAAAATGATCCTTTTCAGTAACAAATTAGTGTACAGTTTTACAAGTAAGGGTGTACATTTTTCTTGACATGTCAAGAGAAAACTATAAGAATTTGATAAAATTCCAAGAGAGAAAGTCCACATATGGGTTTAATTTGATTATTTTAAACATGCAAATCATTTGAGATATTAGAGAAAACTAAATTGAAAACCAAGCTATATAACCAAGCTATGGTTTTGGAAAAGTTAATGTTATTTTGAATAAGACTAGCACATGGAATTTTGGATATAATGCTATAAAGATAAATTGGTGGAGATGATACAGCCTAGGGACTTTATCTGCCCAAACTCCTCCTCTTCAACTTGGGTGACTCGAAGTAAGCAAATCATATAGCCCGCCCAAAGTTCACCTATTGAACTATATGGGTTTGTGTTTCAGTCTCCCATGGATATGGGTTATGTGTATTTGTTATCTTTGTTCCAAAAAGAAAACAAGATTCCATACAGTTGAGAGTTCTGTTAACTGCACTAAGTTTTAAAGATTACACAACTTGCTGACTGAGGACCGTTGAATGTCCGTAGTGGTGTTGGATTCCCCGATTCCTTATAGCACCCAGAATTAAACTCCAATAGAATTTCTTTCTTCCAATGTAACAATATAAAAAAAAGAGCATGAGAACATATTGACTTTCATAGAAAAGTCGTATTCTAGAATCTTGCTGCTTTATTTATACGTAGTGCAAATTATAATACAATTTTGGTTTTACTCCAACTCAAGTTGTTCCATTCTTTGCCTTCTTACCAAGTAAGCAACTGGACCAGATAACATCCTCTCTTTTTTAATTTAAAAAAAAAAACCAATTTGAAATAAACAATATATTTGAGAGGTGATTGGAAATTATTAGTGTTGAATGCTTGAAACTTTGTTTGCTTATAAGTAGAGAGTAGTTGTTATGCATTCAAATGCAATCAATACGGTTTGTTTTGTATCAGCAACCAAAAAGGAGGACCCAATCAAGAAGGAGGTTTTTCCTCTAAAGCTTTTTGCTTGTGTCTGAAGCATGTTTAGCCAATGAGTGTGGCATAATATTTGCCTCTCTCTTGGGTCTAGTGGCAGACTTTCAGAGCCAGCAATTTTCTTAGCAATGACTTCACATTTTCATAGCAATTGTCACTAATGAAAGGCAAACCTCCAAAGCCAGTTGTAAATCAACAATTGTTGTGGCCAACAGTTCAACCACCTCAGCTTCCATTCAAAATTAATGATCTTGTTTATTTCTGCTTACCAACACCAACCCTGTTTTTGCTTCCCTGCTGGACACTAGGCAGTGCACCATCAATATTTACTCTCATGAGTAAATGTTGGTTCCTTCATGTCTTTACCATGCGCAATCATGGATACAATTTTATTGCCAATTTGTTACTTTCTTTCATAAAATCAACTACCCATCAACCTCTATAATGTTTTTGCATGCACATGTGCATTTTCAAAGGGTAGAGATAATACCACCCCAATTTTAGTTTCACCCACTTCAAACTGAGTATTTTTATAGTTTTTTTTACTCATAATTAGAAAGATGTAACTCCCATATATTGTTTCATCCAACATCTTCAAATTTCCAATTCTGTAATGAATACACTGTAGAAATATATAACTCCCATATATAGTTCTATCCAACGACTGCAAATCAAATATAGAATCCCAAAGCTTGCAAAAGTGAGAGTTACAAAAGATGAAACTCCCGGTCCCAAAACCAATGTGTTACAATCTTATAACTAGATAGACCATCTCATAAATGGTCCAATACCCCATGGGCAACAACATGCTCTCTAATACATGTAACATGTCCAAGCAGCAACTTTATATATTGGGACCCCTAACTTTGGTTGTGCCATTAAAATTCCAGCTTGCAAACATGATTTTCAGTTGAGCCAAAAATCATTCAAATTCATTAAAACAAACAAGACCCAATCTTTTTTTCTCTTCTTCATCTTTTTTTTTGGGTTTTTTTTTGACTCATCTTTTCATCATCGTCTTCTCATCAAAATCTTCATAAAAGTCAAAATCTGGCAGTGAAAGAGATGTGAATGGTAATAAGTAGTAGTTGATAGGACGACAATGCCACAATGGACAAATGGTTAGGGGCCGTAGGGCCCACTAATAGTCAGGTGTGGGGTGGGGCCAGTGGGGTTGATTGAGATTCGTATAGAGACTAGTCATCAGACGTGTCATGAAAACGCAACTTCTTAGTTTTTTCTCTATCTCTTTTTTCTTCTTTTCACCTTTCACATCGGCCAAAACAGTGCTTTTCTCTCTCCAGTCGCAACCAAGAAAAAGCCCTCATTAGAAAAAAGAAAAAAAAACCAAAATTAAAGAAAAATCGAATAAAGCAAAAGCAAAAAATATAAAGAGAAGAAAAGTCGGTTTGCTACTGCCCATATCATTTTTGCTTCTTCCACTCCTTCGTAAGGGTAAAGTTGGGGTGCGGATAGTAAAAAACAGGAAAGCGTCAGTGTGTAACGACACCAGACAAACGGCGATTCCGACGAAAGTCACTCTGCTTACCGTCTCAAGACCAAACGTCGTCGTTTTGGGGCATGTTCCTTGGAAATATCAATTTGCTTTAACGTTGGAAAACGGTCCAAGACTCACACATTTGGTGTGTGTCTGATAATATAAATTTAGCAGGAAAAAAAACACAAAAACAAAAACACACACAAAAAAACGCAAAGCAGAGCATAAATGCAGAGATTTTCGCAGAAACACAAAACACATACATCTACTGGAAATAGAATTTCTCAAAGCACTTGTTTTGTTTTTTTTCTTTTTTCCAGCTCATAGTTTTCCGAGAGATTATTTGTCCCCACAAAAGCTCTCTTCTCTTCTTTCTCACGTCTACTTCTCTAGTTCCACATCATCATCATCAACGCCATCCGTTCTCTGTTTGGTTCCTCAGAAAACTGAAAAAGAAAACCCAAAAGAAAAAGAGACTTCCTGTCTTTCTTCCCCACTCACTCAGTTTCAGCTCCTTAAAACAGGAACCCAGCTCAGCTCATTCTAGCAACAACCCAAAGCTTTCTCCTTTCACCTCATTTTCTTTACCTCGTTTTCCTTTTGGTTTTTCCGCAGGCAAACTTTGACTGGAAACAGTTGTTAATTTGTCGCTTGTTTTTTGGTCGTTTTGTCTTTGGGGTTGTTTGGTGACTTGGGTTATGAGCAAATGGGGGACTCAGCAAAAGTGAGGTTGGTTCGGTGCCCAAAATGTGAGAATCTTCTCCCCGAGCTTGCTGATTACTCTGTTTATCAGTGTGGTGGTTGTGGTGCTGTTCTAAGAGGTATGCTTCTTCTTCTTCTTTCTTTGCCTTTTTGTTTTTAGTTTCATTCTTTGCTTCATGTTTTTGCACAATGTGAGGATTATTTGGTATGGTTGGTGATAAATTTGGGAAAAAAGAGAGAAACTTTACGTTTTGAATCATATGATTCATGTTGGCTGGAAACTCTTTACCTCCAAGTTTCTGGTCAAAATGTCAATTTCTGTGATTTCTTGGTAACCAACGGCTACCTTACTGTTTGTTTCAAATTTTTATGGTTATAGTCGTGATTTTTGTTTTGTTTTGTTTTTTTTGTTTTATAATTCTGTTGAAGTTTCTGCTTGATTCATGTATGAGAAACCTTAGAAAATGGAATGAATTCATGATTTCCAGCCTTGAAATTTTGTGTGGTGTAGTCCCAATGCAAAATCAAATTCCACACTAACACAAACACATAATCATTTGGATTTGAGAGGTTAAGTTTTTTAAACCTGGAAAACCAGATATCGAACTTAATAGTAGCATTACCATCAACACATTTCCTACTCAAGGATACTAATATGAACGTCATTACATAAAGCAAATTTCTTTTGTTTGAGTTTATTTTGTCTCTCTAAAATTGAGGATCAAATATTCACATCTCTCGTTTACAGCTAACAAGAAAAGGCAAGAGGGGGATACTTTGTCCATGAAGTCGGACGAAGAAAGGGTTGGAGGAGTTTCTGCTAAATCAGATGATTCAGATGATAAAGGAATAATTGTTTTGACTGATGCCTCTGATACTGATGTTAAGTCAAGTGATGGCTCTTTGAGGTTTGATCTCGGGGATTTAGAGAAGGAAGATGTTAAAACTGCTGAAATCTGTAGGAAGCAAGCCAAAGAGACGACTGATAACGGAGCTGTCGAGGATGGCGTAGGTATGAGCGTGGAAAGAGATGAATTGAGCAATACATTGGGAAGAGAGCATGGAGATTTGAATGCGGAATTGAGTTCCATGAGTGAAAGCCGAAGGTCAGGATGGATGGCAGATTGGCAAACTTGGGAGAATGGTGAAAGGGAGCGGTATCGAAGACATCCAAGAATTGATGTTGAAGGTATGAGGTCTTCAACTTCAAATTATCCAGATGAGGGTCCATCAAATTACCATTTGGGTTCTTCTCATAGGGGTGGGGAACCATTGAGGAATACTAATGACCCAAATGGGGCAAACAGAGTTCTGTGCCTCGAACAAGACCGAGCTGAGCTTCTAAAGAAGCTGGATGAGCTAAGGGATCAACTTAGCCGGTCTTGTGATTTGGTTGATAAGCCGAAAGAAAAAGCTCCCCTTGAAACGGGGATGGTTCCTCCAGATCCTTATGGTAGTTCTGATGCTTCATACCCAGGAGCTTCTTCAGGGGCAAATAGGGCTTCAATGCAGTACTTTGGACCTGGTAAACATGTCACAGGACACTCTCATTTCAATCACTTTCCTGAGCCATATCCCTACACCAATGGGCGTGAAATGCCTATGCCTAGCTTTTCTCCTTCCATGCATAATTCAAACCATTTTCCTGGATATGGGGATCCTTTTGGATCCCAAATGCTCAGTGGACCTCCTCATCCCTTTCCCAGGCAATACCAGCAACCATCTCATCCATACTTTTCTGGACAGTATGCTGAAAACAGTCCTGATCCTTATGAGCTTTACCCACATAATGCAACATTTCACCATCCTACTTGCCCTTGTTTCTATTGCTATGACAAACACAGAAGAGCTTCAGTGCCAGTTCCATCCACTGCTTTTCACAATAAAAGATTCCCTGATTTCCCTAACAATCCCATGTTGGCCCAGCCTGAAAATCCTGGGATGATTGGTCCATATGATCACAACAAACCTAGGACTGCAATTCCTCCATCCTTTCATGTGTCACAAGCCCATACAAGACGCCCAAGTGACCAACCCTATACAAGATGGCCAAGTGACCTTAACTCCCACATGGACAGTTTTGCTCATTCCCGTCCAGAGAGGGTGGTGCTAGCCAGTGGTGGCCGCCGATGTCTTCCATTTTCTGGTGGTGCTCCATTTGTAACATGCAATAATTGCTTTGAACTTCTGCAGCTGCCCAAGAGAGTACTTATTGGGGAAAAGAATCAACAGAAAATGCGATGCGGGGCTTGTTCTACAGTAATCGATTTTTCTGTTTCCAATAAAAAACTTGTCCTTTCCCATCATGCAGAAGCACAGCAAAACCCATCAGAGGTTAATATTAGCTCGAATGAGGTGGTCAAAGATAGTACTTCACATTCCCATGGACGTGTCACCCGGGTCTATGCGCATTTCTCTTCTGATGATTATGATAATTCTGGTTATGATTTTCATTCAATAGATAGAGAACCTGTTTTACCGTCCACAGCCCCAAGTTCAACAACAGGCAACCCTCATGAGATGCGGAGCTTTCATTCTTCATCTCCAAGTACCTCTGAGGATGACTGCAATCCGGAAGCTCCAATTGCTCCAAAAGAATTCACAAATTCTATTCAGCAGCCAACCAAAGCCACTTTTTCTCCTCCACCTCCTGGTTCACCTCTACAGGAGCATTTTGAATTCTCCTCTAACAGTCACGTGATAAACCGACTTGGGAAGGGAAACCGAAGTAGTCGCTCAGATCAAGAGAAGGTAAAACCAAATAAGGTTACCTCGCGACAAAATTCGTTGAAAGAGACATCACTAGCAACTGAGATGGAGGTATCATTTAATGAGTACTCTAACACTGGGGTTTCCCAAGATTCTTGGGATGCAAACAAAGAAGAAGATCAGCCAAGAACCAACAAAGGGAGTGAATCATTTATTACCAACTTTATTAAGAAAAGCTTTAGGGATTTTTCCAAATCAAATCAAACAAATGAGCATGGGAGAAGCAATGTTTCAGTTAATGGGCAATTAATACCGGATCGTCTGCTTAAGAAGGCTGAAAAGATGGCGGGAACAGTCCATCCTGGACAATATTGGTAAGTGTGCACTCACTAACACATCGTGCATTTCTTAGCATGTTTGCTTTCTGGAACTATGCTTTATAATCTTTTAGAACTCATAATGAGTGAAGATATGTGCTTCGTTGGAAGATAAAACATTTGTTGGCCTATATTCTAATAGCTCAAGCTTTTTGGAAAAGTGATAAACCACTACTTTCAACCAAAAAAAAAAGTGATAAACCAATACTACTAATCATGGTAGCAGTGGAATAGATCCCCGGTTAAAATCTCTGTAATGTATGTTGAATTCGATATGTTGGGCTCACTAGAGTTGGGAGAGCCCACATGTGAGGGCTAACAGTATACTTCAAGGATAGCTTACTGTTGCATCTGTAATCTCTCTCACCTCCTCCATTGTACTTATGTCTTTGCCTTCAATTTCTTAAAACAGGTATGATTTCCGAGCTGGATTCTGGGGTGTCATGGGTGGGCCTGGTCTTGGCATGATTCCTGTAAGAGAAATTTTTACACTATTATCAATGCATAAGCTATTAGTTATATTGGTTTTCTGCTTAATGTTTGATGGAGAATTCTTTTCTTTTGCAGCCATTTATTGAAGAGTTCAATTATCCCATGCCTCAGAACTGTGCTGGTGGAGATACTGGTATCTTTGTGAATGGAAGAGAGCTTCACCAAAAAGATTTAGATTTGCTGTCCAGTAGAGGACTTCCCACAACCAGAGATAGATCTTACATCATAGAGATCTCGGGGAGAGTCCTAGATGAGGACACCGGTGAAGAGCTTGATTGTCTTGGCAAGCTTGCCCCAACGTAAGCACTAATTCTTTGATGGCTGTCTCTTTTAGTTGGTTCTACTTGTCAATTATTCTAGATAGTAAAGTGATGCTATTATCATGATGAGCAGATAGGCATATTTAAATCTTTATATTGTCATTTATCGTGGAAATGTTGGTTTCTGTTATGGTTGGAACTTAGAATGAAAGACGTGTTGAATATTTTGGACATAGATAATCTAGGAAGATCCTTTAACCGAAAATGCTGTGAACATTTGTTCATATATTTTACTTCACCTCACATGTTGCATGTTTTAGGCACATGGTTGTCAGCATCTTTTTATAATTTTACTGATGCTATTGTATGTTTTAGCAATCTTCTTGTTTCCTGTTTGGTTTGCCATGAATATTATTACTTGTCTAAAATCTAAACATCCCACCAGCGTCTTTAGGCATTTTCTAATGTTTCGTACTTTGACCCTTTGAACAGGGTTGAGAAGGTAAAAAGGGGATTTGGCATGAAGCTTCCAAGAGCTGCTGCATAATCAACTTCTATAAATCACTAGGTGCATCTGACATGTGGAGAACCTCAAGTCTTCCATCCTGAATTTGGAAGTAAAATTATAAGGGGAAAAGGGGGAAAGAAAACCGCTCCGAGAAAATTCTTTGAACTGTTCTGTACAACATTGCAGAACACTGAAAATGAATGATAAAACTGTTGGATGGTATGTAGGCTAGTTTTATCTGAAATCTAGTATAGCTGTTTCTGGTTTGATATTTTATTGTGTATGTAGATCATGCAAGCTTCTTTGAGCTGACTTCAAATATTATGTATATGGTTTTTTGTTCTCTTGCTATTATGATTTTTGTTCCATTGGTGCTTAAATTCAAAGAATGTGCAACAGACCTGAGCAGCTACTACTAGTCAATATTTCCCTCTTTTGTGTGTGATAAACTACTACCTGTGAAGGGGCTGAGGCAATCTTGGGACCCAAAAAAAAAAAAAAAACAACTGAACGGAGTTGTGAAATTCAGACCAAGCCAATGATTGGTTTGTCTGGTGCTAAAAATGCGCAAAGATATTCAATTTGCATGGCGGCCTCAGGACACAATGGCAACCCCACTTGCAGTCTTGGCCTGCTTAGTGTTGGGGCGTTCAGTAGGCCTCAAATGGTGGGCTCACCCCAATCTCAGCCTAGTGCTCAGAGCCCCGGACCTGGGCCATGCCAAAGAAAGAAGGGAAATTATTTTTATTTTTTCACCAAAGTTAGTAAGGGGGTGAATTTTCTCATACACAAAAAGATATTATGAGGATTCGAACTTGAGACTATTGTTATACAAGTCAAAGCTTTTTTAACTAGACTAAACTCTATTAGCAAGAAAGAAGGAAAGATTAAGAATGGCTAATTGGAATTCTTGTATAACAGACTTATTCCCATTGTTGCAAAGAAAAAAAAAGTTGTCCAAATTTGTCTTTTCTTTTGGATTTGTTAAGTACCATTTTCTGTATTGGTTCAGTCTTCATACGTTTTTTTTTCTTGAGAAGGGAGAATTGTGGAAGTAAGAGAAGAGAGCTGAAGACATTGCAGTCTGCAGAGTGCAGATGATAATAAAGTAAAGGCAGTTCATGGAAATTGACAAATGTGATTGAAATGAAAGCTCTTTAAAGCTTTCGCTTTCCCTAGGGGCCAAGCCCCAGTTGGTCCCCCTCCTCACATTAAACCCTTGAAAGTTTTTTCTAATTGCCACAAAAATGCAGACATAAATTGGGTTTTGCTTTATAAAATATAATAAACTTAACTATAAACGCTATGCCACTTTAAACTATATTAGTTTTAGGTTAAACCATTGTATGTGTTTTTCCTTATTTCTCCATCTCATTTCATTTCTTTCTCTCTTCCCTTTTAGGAAGGGAAACTTAAATGCAGAGGCTCGAAATCTTATTAATAAAACACAAATTTTCTTATTTCTATAAATAGATATAAAAGAAATGCATGAACCATAATGAATTCATTTGACCTAATCATTTCAAATTCATTTGAAAACATGTGATTTTAAACCCCCCCCAAAAAAAAAATTTGAACTAATCATCCAGCAAAGAAAATAAAACTATCATCAAGGTTGGGAAACATGCAACGACTTGTGGGAAAGGTCTTAACTTGTATATCAGTAGTCTCAAATTCAAATCCTAATAACACATTGACAGTGTATGTGAGAAAACCTTCATCCTCATTCCTAATTTTGCCCAAAAAAACATGTAACATCCCAAATACATAAAATGCAAAAATAAAGTGATTAGTGTACAAAATCTGGGTTTGGGTACACCTAATAAAGTTCTCCCTTCTTCCCAAGAAAATAAAAATAAAAAAATAAATTAGGAAGCTGGTCCAGTGCTGATGTAAATTAGACTTTAAAGCTCCACTAGAAGCTCAAGCCAGCTGTTTTGAGATAATCCAATATTCTATCCACTATTAAAATTCAAATAAAAGGTGTGTGAGGTGGGTAGATCTAAGTATTCAGATACAAAAATATTATATTTAAAGCATATATTAGGACATACATTGTTTTGTTTTCCCTAGTGCGCATGTTAAGAGAGAAAACCCCACCCAAGTTTTATTTATTAATCAACATTATGTTGGAAAATTTGGCTGGTGGATGATGCAAAACATCACACAATATAAATATTAGTAAGTTAAAAAAAATTCAATTAAATTACAGCAAAATACTTATCCTTTGGAATATAGAACCCAATTTTCATAGATTTTCACTCGCAATACTCGAGTCATGTAAACAATTTGAGTTTTCTCCAAGAGGTAAACTAAAAATTGAAAGCACAATGTGGGGGAGAGAGGTGAGAAAATTGCTCAAAATGTTATGCTACGTCTTACTTTTGTTCAATTAAATATAATTTTTGGCACTACAATAAACGTCAATTCAATTACTACCCAACGTCAGCATAATTTAAACAACAAAACTTATTGCCAAAATAACCGTACCAATTAAATACAGAAACATACCAAAGGCTTAACACCCAAAACAACTAATAACAAATTTAAATACTATTTTGACTTCATAATTAGACAATAAATATAAATTAATTTTATTGACCCTGTATTAGCTATAGCTCCTTTGTTTTGTCAACTCAAAAAAAAAGAAAAAAGTTTAATTATCCATTTCATGAAACCAACCAGAAGTTGTATCTCCCAAAACCAAAACACAGAACACAAACTCACGCACGCCGGTGGCAGTGTGCAGCAGACAATACGTCTCTGTAGACTCTGTAGTGTTTTTCAGACATTACTAGCCACCTAAAATATAAAGACAACATATTTTTTTCATGCTAAAACAGCGTTTGGTGGTTTGTTGCCAAAAACCAGCTCATCTTGAACACTTTTTAAAATAAAATAAATAAATAAAAACTTAATTCTGGTTCAGAGAGTTTTCTGGTCTCCTCCTCCGACACAAAATGTTGAA
Organism: Prunus salicina; assembly: GCA_020226455.1. Taxonomy (NCBI): domain Eukaryota; kingdom Viridiplantae; phylum Streptophyta; class Magnoliopsida; order Rosales; family Rosaceae; genus Prunus; species Prunus salicina. Next base: position 10,729,708 of record CM035343.1, on the reverse strand, counting down.
GCAGATGAGGTTTGAATCAAAGCCAGTATCGTCATTTCACAAACATAACCGTCTACTTGTGAAGTTTGCTGCCTCTTTTCTTTTGTTGGGCCTCGCTTTTCGACTCTTCTATTCTGATTCTATTGGATTATCAGTTGAGCCACCTCGTCTTGCAGACCACGAAACAGAGCCCTCCTCTGTTCCATCTTTTCCTCCTCAAACTCCTCCTCCTGGTCCTGCCGATTTTCCTGGAAACAGCAGCCAAGCATCTCAAAATGGTAAGTAATTTTCTGTTCTTTCTCTGTCTGTGTCTGTGTGTTTTTGTTCATTCGTTTTTTTCTGGGGACAGAGTGGATGAGTCTGTGTAAATGTACTAGGCTTGCGAAAGTTTCCTTTTTGACACTAATTTAGTTTTCCCCATCTCCTTCCCTATTGCATCCTCCATGCATGAATGATAAATTAGCAATTTCTTCATTTGAAAACTCACCAAAATTTCTCATCTGATTTCTCTCTCTACTTGATTTTGCAATTTTGTTAGTGAATTCTGTTTTCAGTAACTGTTGATGATAAGGTCGCTGCACTGTAAAGCTAAAAAAGCCTTTCTCATAATGCTTCTTTGAACCTTTGCTAGCCTCAGATTTATTTACTTTTTACACATGTAGTGGCAGTAAAATGTGACATTTTTACTGGAGATTGGGTACCAGACTCATCAGGACCAAGATACACTAATGAAAGCTGCCATGTTATGGAATCTCATCAAAATTGTATGAAGAATGGCCGCCCTGATTCAGGCTACATTTACTGGAGGTGGAAGCCAAGAGACTGTGAGCTATCCAAGTTCAATCCACGGAGGTTTCTTGCTCTAATGAGGAACAAATCGTGGGCTTTCGTCGGCGATTCGATCTCGCGTAACCATGTGCAGTCATTGATTTGCATCCTCTCTCAGGTACATTTTAAAGCATTTCAAGATTTTGCTTAGATCAAACTAAAACTTGTTGATTTTGTTGGAAAAGTGGCATTTTACTTTCAAATTGTTGAAACCTTAGCCACTTTCTCTCTTTGGAGATTGAATGGAAACCTAGTTAGATCAAACTACGTTGTGTGGGGACATGTGGTTTATGTGTATGAATCACGGGGCTTAGGTCTTACAGGCTTTGCTTCCAAAAATCATTCAAACTTTTACTTCGCTTCTCTGGCACGTCTGATTTAACTCTTGATCTATAATTAGTGATCCTAATTCCAACATTTGATTTTGATTTTAGTTGTCGACTACAGCTGCACTTTCATGCTGACCACTGCTTTCTAATTGGTTATAGAGTCTTTTTCATAGCAAGTTTACCTACCATGTCTGTGGGATCATAATTGGTTCAGATTCAACGTCGTTTCTGGAACTTTAATGATTGCTGGTGTATGCATAGCTCCAATAGGCTTTCATAGGTAATTATCAGCATGAAAGAATATAGAATTGTTAACCGGCTAGCTCTTGGTTTAGTGGTACTTCTTTTTCCAATGTTGGCAAAGGCCCCGAGTTCGAAAGAGTCTACAATTGTTACTTATTACCCACTAGACTGTCAAAATTTCCCAGCTTTCCCAGCTTTGTTGGTAAGGGAGTCTTAGACAAGCCAATAGTGAAATGGCTTCTAGTTATTGAGAGTTGTGTTAAAAACATGAAAAATGGGAGAGCTTTTTGGGTGTGATCATTTAGGAAATTGGAGGATATGATAGTTGAGCCAAGAACCTACCTTGTAGTTGTAGAGAAGAGATGTGGTTATGAATTGAGTAACTTTTAGCCACAAAAAATGGGATAATTGAGGTCCTGATTTTTGAACTAAGGACCGCCTTATATGGTATATTTTTCATTTAAGCCCTATCTATAATTTTTTGACCATGCCAGCAGGTCTAAGCTCAGTTGAAAAGGCCTTTAACTTGTAGATCAGTGGTCTCAAGTTCGAACCCCCACGATACCTTGATAATGTGTGTGAGAAAACCCCCCTCTCACAATATCGCTTGTATAAAATAATAATAATAATAATAAACATATAATTCCTGTATAGATACAGGACCTACCATGATCTGACATGTTGTAGATTAAACTTGCTGCCTCAACTGGTTATCTGTTTGTGCCTTGTTTTATAGCATTGCATATATTCTTTGTTGGCTTTCGATTATTTGGCCCCAAAATGTCGATCACATTTCTGGTTATGCCCCCACAGGTGGAGCGAGCTGTTGAAGTATACCATGACAAAGAATACAGGTCTAAAAGATGGCATTTCCCATCTTACAACTTCACCCTTTCAGTAATTTGGACTCCTTTCCTCATTGGAGCAGATATTTTCGAAGACATGAATGGAGTTTCTACTTCTGAAATTCAGCTTTATCTTGACAAGATCGACAAGACATGGACCGATCAATACAACAGCTTCGATTACATGGTGATTGGCGTCGGCAAATGGTTCCTTAAGACTGCAATTTACCATGAGAACAACACAGTCAGAGGCTGCCACTACTGCCCCGGAAAGAACTTAACCGAGTTAGGATTTGAGTACAGCTACCGCAGTGCTCTCCGTGCGGTTTTCAATTTCATCACCCGTTCAGATCATAAAGCATCTGTATTCTTCAGAACCACCACGCCGGACCACTTTGAGAATGGAGAGTGGTTCAGTGGTGGGCATTGTAATAGATCGGTGCCATTCAAAGAAGGCGAGGTTGATTTAAAAGACGTAGATAATGTAATGCGTAACATTGAGTTAGAAGAATTTGAGAAGGCTGCAGCCAAAGGATCCGAAGAGGGGATGAATTTGAAGCTACTGGACACAACCCATCTCTCATTATTGAGATCTGATGGGCACCCAGGTCCGTACAGGCAATTCCAGCCATTTGCCAAGGATAAAAATGCCAAAGTTCAGAATGATTGCTTACATTGGTGCTTGCCTGGGCCAATAGATACTTGGAATGATTTGGTGATGGAATTGTTGGTCAATGGTGACAAATATCGATGACCAGACCATTTTATTTTCCTCGGCTTATCGAACTCTTCAGAATTCTTGGCCGGAATCAAAGTTTTGTTTTTCGGATTGAAAGTTCGGAAATACTTCATAAGCATTTGCAGGGGTTGTTTATCCTGTGAGCAATTCTGTGCCTTGACCCGGAAGCCATGAAACGTACAGAAGGCTTGCGAGCTCGCTAAGATGTGTGAACTTTTTATTTTTTTTGCTATTTCAGATTCTTTGGCCAAGCTGCAAAATCTTATACCCTTTGTATCACACATAACTTATCTATGAAATTACAAATCCTATAAAAATCCCTTCATTTCTGTAAAAGTCTAGTATACGTCTTTACTGAACAGAAAAAGAATGCAAAGGGACGCATATTTATATTCAAGAAGCTATTTATACCAGTCGTCCTGCCACAAAACAAAACTACTAGCATTATGTAGAAATCCAAAAGTTCATCTTTAGGAAGCCATTTACCAGTCTCCCTGCCTCACTAGTTCTATCTCTAAGTACTACTGTTGGGTTCCAATGAACTAATAAACCAAAGGGTAAAAACAGATCACATCAACTCTTGTAATGAAAGCACTTATAACAAAAGCAAATCGAATTTCATCGATTCTTAGCTTGATTCAAAATCAAAGCAATGTTAGGACAACAGAGAACACAAATACAGGGAATTTGCTCCACAACCTTCAAATCAGACCTCACATTTCAATTCTGGATTATTAACTAACAAGTCACATCTGAAAGTGCAACATCACCACAAGTTTGAAGAACAACATGTTCAAGAAATATAGACAGGAAGCAAAAAAGCTTGAGTCACATTGGAAATGCAACTCTTCACCTTCCTCCTCTTATTTGCTTGAAGTGGATGCTTCTGCCTTCCTTGGCTCCGACTTCATCCAATCCTGCGTAATTAAACAAAATTCTAAATACAATGTTCATGTCTCAAATCAAATTCAGCAAATATACAATACAACCCAGCTCTTGCTTCAAAAAATTCAAGCTGTTGTTCTAAGGAAGTGGCAGCTGTTTTATACATTAATTGCAATTTTATCAAACAGCAATAGAGCATATTAAACCACAGTAAGCCTCAATTTGGTAAGCTAAAACACTGGATTTAGTATCATTTTGCAGGAATTTGGGCATGTTAAATACAGTTCAAATTGATGGAAAATACAAAAAGAGCTAAAATCATAAAACTTGAATTAAGAAAGTGAAGCAGTGAAACCCTAGAATTTTTTTTTCTCGACGAAGCCAGATCTATACTCAACAATCGAAACCCAATACCCTAATTCGGATCAATTGATAGTTTAGCAGAAAATCGCGGATTTTAAAAGAAGAAATATTCGAATTGCTGAATCTGAAAATAAATTAAATGAACAACGAAATGAATAAAAGGGAAAATTACGTTCTCAATGAGAAGGTAGTGGCCGACGACTACGGTGCCTACTATGCCTCCCAAGATCGCGACTGGTCCAGTTAACAGGCTCCATTTCCGGTATATCATCTTCTTCTTTTTCTTCTTCTTCCCTTCTGTCGCTGAGGCTCAGGCGTCTGATGCGTTTTCGCTTCCTTAATCTGGTTAGATTATACAAATAGGCCCCAGCTTTTTTGGGCTCAGCTTGGGCTTCTTAAAGTCTAAAAAGGCCCCAATTTTTTGGGGCTTTGTATCAACACCATGATCTGATGGGTGCATTCAACTTTTTCTTTTTCCTTGTTCTTACAATGATTTCCGTACTTCTCTTTTTAAGGGCATTTTCAATCATAGTCTCTAAAATGGGGTTCTGAAAATAGTGGATAGAGACCTATATAGAGCTCCGTTGAAATATTCTAGGCTCTAAAAGTATCTAAAAGTATCTTTCCGACAATAGGGGCTCTACATCCGAGGCTCTCTATGATTTTTTCATAATGTAATTTGTTTTACGTGTTAATTTTTGTTATTATTAACTTTAGTTTGTTTTATTATATGATTATGTTATGTTAAAAAATGAACATTTCTAATTTTCTACCCAAAAAAATCAACAGGTGGGACCTGCTTGAGCTCTATCAAAGTTCACAGATATAGAGATAACTTTGATGGGTCTTTATGATATAAGGTCATCCCCAATGGGGGCTCTATTTGGGGCTCAACCACCACAAGGCTTCCAAAAATACAAACTCTCTTTAAAAAGGCATCTCCAATGGTGCAAATTTGGGGCTCTAAAACTTGAAGCCCAACCGGAGTAGTAGCTAAATGTATGGCCTTGGTTGAAGCTCTTGAAACCGAGTGGGACCCATGAATTGAAAAAGCAGCAGCCCACTTTTGTGGTCTTTCTCACTTGCCTGCGACTATAGATGGCCTACTTGCCATTTATTTGGTTGTTCATTTGCATGATGACCCACGTCCATTAACCAAATTTTCAAAGTTGTGTCAACATCTGTATTCCAACGGATAAAATGTTGATTTTCAAATATTGTCCAAATTTTGATTTTTTTTGTTGTTGAAATGTTCACAAAAAATCAACTAACATAACATGAACAAACATTGAAGTAAAATAGTTAACCAAAAAAAAAAACCACGTAAATCAAATTACATCATAAAAAAAATATAGAGCCCGCTATAAATATAGAGCCTCCCAGTGTGGGAGAGATTTCTTTAAAGCTCCAAAGACTCCATCGGAGCTCTAAATAGGGCTATATAAACCTTTTTTAGAGCCTCAACCATTGGGCGCCTAAGGCCTCAAAAATCTCTTCCATTGAGGATGTCTTTTGGCACATGAGCTCTACATTATAGAGCCCCATTTTTGCTTTTTATGTGCGAGTATAAAAAAGAAAAGGTAAAATATTTCATTTGGATTTCATCCTACGACCCTTATTAAAGGTCCTCACGAGACTTTATTTTTAGATTTTTACGTGAATGAGACTGACTATGAGTGGCAAAATTGAAAACCTTCTCTTCTAAAAATTCCAAATCCATCATTGATTATAGTAAACAAGAAAACAAAACAATAATAACCAGCCATAGATGACCAGTTACAATTAGTAGGGCAATGCCCTCATATCTATTTCAAGGAAGCGTAAGTTTGATATACATCATTGACTCATTTGCCGACATTTTAAAATTTTCAAGTTAGTGGTTGTTTAACATAGCATTAGAGTGTCTTTGCAGGTACTTAGTTAAATTCACTATAATCAAATTTGTCAAGTTCGATAAAATACACAGGATTGAAAAATTAAAATTCAGCAATCCAAAGTATATAATTTAAAATAACTTACCCAATACAAATAAAGGAATTGTCCTCGAGCAGGCTCTAGACGACGAAGTGACTAGAAACTAAGTTAGAAAGTCAATTGATCAACTGAAAAAAACATCGAAATGGTCAATCTCTCTGGAACTCTTGAGCAAATACTACCTGAGTCATTGTAATTCCAGAACTTCCAGGACTGAAAACTTCTGTTCCAAGTTTGAATTTTGCACATCACTAAAGACTATATAATATTTCTACCTTCCCCCATCATTCTTCACAACCACAATGGAAGAAAACAAATACACAACACCTCATGTAGTCATGATACCAAGTCCAGGCATGGGTCACCTTATCCCACTAGTTGAGCTAGCCAAGCTCTTTGTCCACCACCACAACTTCACCATCACATTTATAATCCCAACAATTGGGTCTCATCCACCCAAACCCCAAATTTCCATTCTTCAGACCCTACCTCCACAATCCACAACCTATTTCTTTCTCCCTCCAATTTCCTTTGATTACCTACCACAAGAAACCAAAGCAGAAACAAAAATAACCCTAGCTGTCTCACGCTCGATTTCTTCGATTCGTGACGTGTTCGAGTCCTTAGCTGAAAATGCCAACTTGGTAGCATTGGTGGTTGATATTTTTGGCACGGACGCTTTTGATGTTGCACATCAGTTCAATGTGTCGCCTTACTTATATTGGCCCTCTATGACTATGGGGTTAATTTTGTTACTTTATATGCCTAAGCTTGACAGCTTGGTCTCTTCTGAATACAGAGACTTGGCTGAACCAGTGAAGTTACCTGGGTGCACACCAATTTGTGGTAGAGATTTTCCAGAGCCATTTCAGGACCGAAAAGATGAAGCATACAAATTGTTTCTTCACCATGGGAAAAGGGTTGGTTTGGCTGAGGGAATTATAGTGAATAGCTTCATGGAATTGGAGCCAGGTCCTATAAAGGCTTTGCAATATGATACTGAGCTTTGTAGGCCACCGGTTTACCCAATTGGACCGCTTATACAGACCGGTTCATGTGGTTGGGCGGAACCGGAGTATTTAAGATGGTTGGATGATCAGCCAACTGGGTCTGTTTTGTTTGTGTCATTTGGGAGTGGAGGTACTCTCTCTTCTGAACAGCTCACTGAATTGGCATTAGGTCTTGAAATGAGTGGGACTAAATTTTTATGGGTTGTGAGAAGCCCAAATAACAAAGCTTCAAATGCATCATTTTTTAGTGTCCATAGCCAAACAGACCCTTTGGGGTGCCTACCAAATGGGTTTGTAGAGAGGACCAAAAGGCAAGGTCTTTTGGTGCCATCATGGGCACCACAAACTGAGGTCCTTGGCCACTGCTCAGTTGGTGGGTTTTTAAGTCACTGTGGATGGAATTCAATCCTTGAGAGCATTGTGAATGGTATGCCTCTGATTGCTTGGCCTTTGTATGCAGAGCAGAAAATGAATGCAATTGTGTTGAGTGAGGTTTTAAAAGTGGCATTGAGGCCCAAAGCTGATGAAAATGGCATTGTGGGAAGGGAGGAGATTGCTAGGGTTGTGAAGGAACTAATGGAAGGGGAAGAAGGGTTTAGGGTTCGTGATCAAATGAATTATTGGAAGGAAGCTGCTGTGAAGGCAAAGAGTGAAGAGGGTTCTTCTACGAAGTCACTATCTGAGTTAGTGATCAAGGGGAAGAAACACAAGAAGTAATTAGGGTGCTGTTGATTTTCCATTTCCATTCTCCATTTCATAATTTAAATTATGGGGAGCTTGAAATGTGGTACTCATGCTTAATGTAATTCGCAACCTGTTTGTATTATTCAAATATAATTACCTTAGTGTGTATCAATCAATATGTTGTATTAGCTAGCTCTTGATCCAATTATATTTCTATCGTTCCCAACATTGAAAAGATCCCATTATATAAAACAAACACTACCATGCCATATTATGTTTAGCATATTTATAATAAGATATAGGCTTTTTTTATTTTTTCGGACAAATAATATCATATTTACAAGGTATGTTAGCCACAACGTTGGAAAGATCCCATTATATAAAACAAACACTACCATGCCATATTATGTTTAGCATATTGATAATAAGATATAGGTTTTTTTTTTTTTTGGACAAACAATATCATGTTTACAAGATATGTTAGCCACAATTAGGTATCGAACTCATCACAAATATATATCATCATGCGAGTCAAATATTGAGACGTCCCTCAAACAAATGAAGACAAAAACCATTAGATTAAAGGTTAATAGGTGATTAGATATGAGTTGAGGATGGATTTATTTTCATTTTCTAATCTCTGCTCTTCTTACTTGTAAACTTGTAAACTCCCCCATTCATCCATCACAATAAGGATAAAATAATGTTTAGAAATGGAGGGGGATAGTTCTGGATTTCCCAATAAAAAATCCAAAAGGAAATACTGACAACAATTGTTCGACACCTATGCAGTTAGTACCCATCATTCAAACTCAAAAAAAAAAAAAAAAAACTGATGGAGAAATTTCTTAATAAAGTAGCATTAAACAGTAAATTAGAACCTAATCGATGTGTGATGATAATGACCCCACGTCTAATAACCTTAATTAATATGATAATCTTAATAATGTTTTGTTGGTGAGTAAGCAATATCTTAATCATTATCCTCAGCCTCCACAACAATGGATCCGAGGGCTGCTGCAAAAGACTCCAACATTAAATTTGGAACTTGTTTTAGCGTCATACTTTCATCATCATAAGGTCATCACTGCTTTGATTATTTCAACCCGACTTCATTTATAATATTAATTAATTCAGTGTGGTCTAATTATTTTCCACAATTTAAAGTCTTCTTTGGTGACTTCCAAAACATCGCAGCACTTTTAGTTGTACTTGATTAGCTTCGAAGAAGTATCTCAATATTTCTTTTTCGCCTTTTTCATCACACAAAAAGATATTTCTATTGAATTTAAAATAATAAAAAAGTATTATGTAGCTATGTGATGATCTATAACATCGTTAAAAGTCAATTTTGTTTACAAAGTCTCTTGTGGTGACTGAAGGGGAGGAGGAAGGAGAAGTACTTCTTTTTGCTTTCCCTTTCCTCCCCTCACCTCTTTTTGCTAATTTGTCAATCCAATCATTCTTCCAAAACTCTCCTTCTAAAATTTCTTAGTTTCTCTAAATCAAGTTTACCACGCATTTGAAGGAGTTTTGCTAATCTGCCCTTTTGTTGTTGTTTCCATTATTGTCAATTTAGGTTATTTGTTCGCTATTATGCTCAATTTGATTGCTAGAGACCAGTTTCCCCAACTTCATCATATGTTCAATAATTAATGAAAAAAATATTATTAACGTACATATACTTGACATTATGTACTTGAATGTTCTTAATTGTCTTATTCTTTTGGATAAAGAACAATAGTATTTTATTAATAAGAGGAATATAAACAAGTACAAAGTCACTAGGATGCTAAATATGGATAAATCTTCTTCGGTGACCAAACGTAACAAGTTGAATTGATCTAAAGAAAATCATGCACAACCCACAAATTCATTAAAATCCTATAAATCAAGAACATTAAAAAAAAAAAAAAAAACACTATATATCATCATATCATGCGCACACCATATCACCTCACAAACCATCTAAAAGTAGTGTTAAAAAGAAATTGAAGGTTGATGCCAACGTGAAGACGCACCCCACTGGAATTTGACACATTAATCATGTGTTTGATAAAAGGTACGTATTATTCCATTTTCATTGGCCCAACTTTTCTCATGTATGTTTGAGCTTATCCAAGTTTGATTGGCACATAACCTTCCTCATCATATGTTTGTGAGCTTTTCTCGAAATAACTAAAGAATCTCTCCTTAGTGGTGCAATTATTGTGCTTTTCTTTTGTCAACAAAACATCTATTAGAGGAGAAAATGAAGTGTTTTAATAAATTACGGAGATAATGGAGGGGATGATGAATATATGTATATAGTTATTCCTTTATTCGGATGTTTGCACGTTGTTATTACTGTGTAGATGCCAGAAAGAAAAGTATGGAGAGGTAATAGAAAATAGAGATATTTAGTGATATACCCATTATTAGCACTAATAATATAGATAAACCCTACATCATTGAATTTCTATAAACAAACCCAAAAAATGACAGTTGGCTCTATTGAATTTAAGTTTGATTATTATATTACTTTGATGCCCTATTGAGTATTTTGGGTTTTTTTTAATGAGGTTTTGGGTTTGGGATTATTTTAAGAAATTGATGGCAGTTTTGTAATTTATAAGAAGTTAAAAGCCTATTTGTTATGTTGTAAATGAGCTTTGGGTGTGTTTCTAAAGTTCATTTCATATAGAGTTTTATTTTATTTTATTTTATTTTATTATAAATAATTTAGACCCTTATATTAGGTATAATAGTGAATCTCCCTAAAAAAAAAATGGTATCCGCACAGTATTAACGTCTGGACATCCGCATTGAAGAAAATCTATACATATTGCCTTCATAATTTGGAGGAGTGAGAAGATTTTAAGCAAGAATTTAAACCCTTCTCATGGATGTGGAATTTATTTGTTTTTTGTGAAAGAAGTATTGTTATTGTTATTGTTATAATATTTTTTATTTTTTAGACTAAAGAATCGAATTTGAAATCTCTTTCAATATTGTTAAAAACAATACGAATAAACTAATAGCTCATTAAAATGCTAAGGCCCTTCTCTTAAAACCACATGTCATAAAAATGATGGGTACACAGTAATTTGGTTTGTTCAACAAAAAGAAAACATTTTGGTTATAAAAAAAAAAAAACATTAATTTGGCAAGCCAAACATGACCATTGATCAATACGGATGTGGTCCTTAACTCCTTTAATAATATATCAACGATGACTCAATTATTAGTCTCCCCAAAAGACCACATTTTTTATGTGGTCTTTAGATACCTCGGTTGGGTCTTTTGATACATGATAATTTCATGAAATAAAATTACAAATTATATGCTTTGTGCATCAACGGTTTTCAACTGTTGATATAGGAGTAGAGTGTTGTTCCAACAATTGACATCTTCGTTAAACTTTTCTCGAAATAAAATTTCAAATCGTAAATGCCAAATTAAGTAGGAAATTAGTGTTACAAATTACATGACCATCCACAATATTGGGTAGATTGTCTATTTGGTCATATTTATCGGATAATTGTTTAAATTTTACTTGACGATGTTTGTGATACTGTAAATTCGTACCATATGACTGAACTCAATATTCTTTTCTAGGAGGATATTGTTTGTCTCATTTCCTGTAAGGAGATATTTCTCATTCCACCGAATTCTGTAAGAACTCCCGCTTACATAATAATGAGAGAAGTATTTTCCGTTTCAGATTTCATAGTTTCTTTTATATTATTATGCATTAAAAGAAAGGATATAAAGTTGATAACATAAGCCTTACGTATGAATTGACATCACGCACACATGTGTTTGAGTGCATGGTTGACCATTCCAAGAAAGCTCTACCTCTCTAGAAACAGCCGTACCCTTCTCACACTCTCAACCCATTACACAAATATTCTCGGTATCCCCCATAATAGAATTCCACAACGACTGCCACAGACCACAACCAAACAACAACAAACCGCCGCTAAACTCCAGAAACTAACCTCCCTAATAATCCCAATTAACAATTTATCTCTCTCTCTTTCTCACTAAAAAGAAAATAATTAAATTGCATTAGCCTTTTCCAAAACACCTCATCCCTTCTATATAAAGCAGCAACACCACATCATTCTTTCTCATCACACTCCCACAAAATATATAGCATATTATACCCCCCTTCCCTCCCAAAAGCGCTTCACCAAAAAGCACTTTGCCAAACATGGCGCAAGCACAACCACGGCCACCTCACATCGCAATTCTTCCGAGTCCGGGCATGGGCCACCTCATCCCACTCGCCGAGTTCGCCAAGCGAGTCGTCCACCACCACAATTTCACGGTCACCTTCATCGTCCCCTGCGATGGCCCTCCGACGAAGGCCCAGAAATCCGTCCTCGACGCCCTCCCAATCGCAATTGACCACGTGTTCCTCCCGCCGGTCAGCTTCGACGATCTTCCCCAGGGCTCCAAAATCGAAACACTAATTTCCCTCACCGTCAGTCGGTCCCTGACCTCCCTCCGCGACGCAATCAAGTCCTTGATTTCCCGCACAAACCTCGTCGGGCTCGTGGTCGATCTCTTCGGCACCGACGCCTTCGACGTCGCCGAAGAATTCAACCTCTCCAAGTACATTTTCTTCCCCTCCACGGCCATGGCGCTGTCTCTCTTCCTCTACTTGCCGAAGCTCGACGAAACGACGTCGTGCGAGTACAGGGAGCTTGCGGAGCCGGTCACAATCCCCGGGTGCATTCCGATTCACGGTCGCCATTTGCTCGACCCGGTTCAGGATCGTAAGGACGAGGCCTACAAATGGGCCCTTCACCACTCGAAACGGTACCGTTTGGCCGACGGTATCATGGTGAATAGCTTCGCGGAGTTGGAGCCCGGCGCTTTGAGAGCGTTGCAAGAGAGCGAACCGGGTAAGCCGCCGGTTTACCCCGTTGGACCGCTCGTGAAAATGGAGTTCAGTAACGCTTTGGACGAGCAGTCTTCCAAGTGTCTGAAGTGGCTGGATGAGCAGCCACGTGGGTCGGTGCTGTACGTCTCCTTCGGGAGTGGCGGGACCCTCTCGTATGACCAGATCAATGAGTTGGCTCTTGGGTTGGAAATGAGTGAGCAGAGGTTCTTGTGGGTGGTGAGGAGCCCAAGCGACAAGGCTGCCAATGCCACCTATTTCAGCGCTCACAGCCAAAACGACCCATTGGAGTTTTTGCCAAAAGGATTTTTGGGTAGGACCCAGGGGAGGGGCCTGGTGGTCCCCAATTGGGCCCCACAGGCCCAGATTCTAGGCCACATGTCCACAGGAGGGTTCTTGACCCATTGTGGTTGGAACTCGGCCTTGGAGAGCGTTGTAAATGGTGTGCCTCTTGTGGCCTGGCCGCTGTACGCCGAGCAGAAAATGAACGCTGTGATGTTTACTGAGGACATAAAAGTGGCATTGAGGCCCAAAGCCAGTGAAAATGGGCTGGTGGGTAGGGAGGAAATTGCTCTGGTGGTTCAGGCTCTCATGGAAGGCGAGGACGGTAAGCGGCTCAGAAACCGAATGAAGGACCTGAAAGATGCCACCGCTAAAGCTCTGAGTCAGGATGGGGCTTCCACAAAGGCACTCGCTCATGTGGTGGCAAAGTGGAAAACCCAATTTTCCAATTGAAAATTTAGTCTTTAATTAGTTTCTTCGTGCATCCCCCTACCCCCTATGTTTTCTTTTTCTTTTTCTTTTTCTTTCCTTTCATGATAGTATAATACTTGTTGGTTTACTGTGAGATGCCATGGAGCATATATAGAACAAGCATTTCATGTTTAATCTATGGAGTTGGTGAGATGGATGCAACCCTAATTTTGTTACACAGAGTAACGGGCCAAGGGGATGACCCAATTTGGCAGAAATTTGTTACATCACAATAAAGTCATGGCACTCAAGTTGCGATGAGGGTTGGCTGCCATTGAAGGTAGGGCAAGTCCTTTGCAATTAATATTTGGGAGGTAAAATACATAATTAAGAGGAAAGGTACCGTATGAATCCCCATATCACATGTAGTTGTCTAGCTAGTAGCTACTACTAAATATGTAAGAATTCTTAGCAAAAACCGAAAACATGAGTTGGAGTATGACAGGCCTTTAATGTTCAAAATTTTGAGTGGACAGAAAAATACATAAATTTTAATACGGATGATTTGTTTGGGGCTTTTTTATGCTAAAGATTTTTTTAACAGAGGTCGAAACTTGCACATTCTTTTGTCTTCTTTTCAGTGTATTATGTTATCTGGTTACTGAATGAAAGTTATTTCATATCGAAAAATATATACAAACGATTTTTAGGTGATCATATTGAGAAATAAAGGTGATATATTCTAGAAGATGAGCTTTTTAACTTACAACTTTCCTATTCATTATGTCACACAATGCTTAAAGGCAAGGAGAAAGAGAAAGGCAAGAGCAATGGCATTATTTTAAGTGTCTAAAGAGGAAAATGACCTCCTAGAAACTGCACCCAATTTACTCTTAATTCAAAAAGGGAAAAAAAACCTAACACCCAACTAACGAGATATTTAACATCTAAAGTTGTTTTTTCTTTTTCTTCTTTTTATTCGTGTTCTGTCATCTATTTTTTTTCTTCTTCTTCATGTTCTGTCCTCTGTTCTTGTTCTTGTTCTTCTTCTTCTTTGTGTCTTGTCCTGTTGAAAGACAAATCTTTTTTCTTCTTCTTTTTGTTCCTTGTCAACCAAACAACGAACATACACTTAATAATTATCTAATTTGTCAAACTTTTGGACAACAACCAGTTTCACCTTTGATCGAATTTGACATAATTCTTGGTCTTCTCCATCTCTCATTAACTTTACCCCCAGTGAAAATAAATATATATATATAAAAAATTAACTGAAAAATACGAATAATATCAAAATATTAATTAATCAATTAAAAGTTTAAAACTAAAATATGGAAAGAAAAAAAAAACTCTCATTTCTCTCAGATTGACCTAGATGCAGGCGCACCCACCCAGGCACTCTCTTTCTCTATCTCACCATGACCATAACCTTGCTTCAATTTGATTGGAGAGAACACTGTTTACTGCCTTTACTTTGTGTAAACAATATATATAATATATGTTATTTATTTCTAAAATACACGTGCTATATTTTCTACTTTGGGATTGTTTTTTTAATGATGTGGCAACATTACAGTGAAAGTATAGCAAATTATAGCAGAGAAAATCATAAATCCAATTTTTGCTAAGCCATTGTACAATCAAGTAATTATGGTTGATGCAAAATCGGAAAAAGTAATTATGATTGTGCAGGCTGACGAATAAGTGACGATAATGATAAATATGGTTCACCATAGAAAAGACACATGTGATAGAAAATACGATTGTGTTATGTACAATTGCATCTCCTTTTTGTTTGTATTGCCCGGTCAATTACCACTAGAGTTGCACTCGGGCGTATTTAATTGAGGTCAACTTTAATTGCTTTCCATTTATTTATTTTGAAGAATATTGATTTGTAAAATTGTTCAAATGCTGATGTCGGTATTAAAATTTTCAACTCACGTGTATTTTTGTAATTGATATTAGTCTATTCTATCATTCTATAATGTTTATTACTCACTTGCGTGCACGTGGATGATCAATTCTCGTATTAATAATCTGTAATAGTTGTATATTTGTCAAAAAGCAGGTAGTATTTGCAAATCTAATAGTCCTTTGAAGGGTTATGATATTGACTTATAGGTTTCTCCATCTTTCAAGATGCCCATCAAAGTAGAAAGTCTAGCAAATGGAATGAGTTGCTTCATTATTGAGGAGCCGTCAAAGAGAGCATAATGATTCAATAGCTGAGGCCCATTGCCATGATTTCATCTAGAAGATATTTACACATCACCTTAGATTGAAAATTGGTAGGTAATTAAAGGGCCGTAATTAAAATGCCATCATGATGAAGCTTTATGGAGGGTCAAAAGTTTAGAATAATTGGATTTGCCTTTTTTTTATTGTGAAAAAAAAAAAATCGTTTTCTAACTTTAAATTATCTCTTCGTGTACTCTACCAATTGGGTGACACATTATCCTTTCTTCTTCTTCTTTCCACTTTATCTTATTTTTCCCCGCATCTCCAAGTCCACTCCAATATTAATTTTCTTTGATGGTGGTGGTGGAGGGGGGATGGTTGCAATTTTAACAAATCCTTGCTAGCTAACTAGTTTCGTATTTACGAGTCTTTTTATAGTAAGGATATTCCGGTTAAAGAAAAAAGAGTGCTGTTATTTTCATCCCTTTTTTTAGAGTGTTGCTATTTCCACCTCATTGTCCTATTTTCTCACCCACTTTATATTCCCACTCACCATATAAATTTGAAAAAACACAATCCTATTTTTCCACCCACCTTTATTCCTAAAATACCATTTCATTATTAATTGAACCAAAACCCAGAAATCAAGCAAAAAATTAAAAAATAACCCAAACAAACCCACCAACCCCTTCCTATTCTTCTTTTTCAATTACAATTCCAAAAAAATCTCGAAAGACACCCTTTAGTCCCAAGTCCCTACAGCATGTCCTTGCTTTCATTGAAAGCATGCTAACCTTCAACCCCCTGCCAATCCAAAACCCAATAACCCTTTGAGTTATTCAACCTAAAACCATACCAAATAACAAACGAAGGAAAAATAAAGAATTCATTCATTCATAGGGGTGGCTGTCGAGAGGAGGGAGGAGAGAAATAAGGAAAAAAAAAGGAGGAGGAGGGTGGATGGATGCGTGGGGAAGATAAGACAGATAGTAGGGTGGGTCTATTGAAGAGAGAGAGAGGGGAAGAGAGAAAGGGAGAGAGTAGGTGGGGTTCGGATGTGTGGTGGGGTGGTGGGGCGGTCGGGATAAGGGAGAAGGGGGTCTTAGAAGTCATTTTATAAAGAGGTAAATTTGTTTTTAAATTTTTTGAAGATAAGGTGCGTGGGGAAATATGACAAGGGGGTGGAAATAGTAGTACTCTTTTTCTATTTCCCCACTCATCTTATCTTTCCATCTACCATGTCAATTTAAAAAAATCCAAACTTATCTTTTCACCCACTATTATTCCTAAAATATCATTTAATTGTATTTTCATATTTGCCATTACAATAAAAAAATTTCTATAAAAAAAAAAATCTTCAATTAGCTCATCCCCACCCCAAGTTGCCCTTGCCCCCCTCCCCTCAACCTCCTCCTCTGGTGAAAACCCAACAGTTAGCACCATGACCATCACACCCACATCCAAAATAGGAATTTTCATATGGAGGCGCTATGCCCCAATTACAAGAAATTCCCCACAAAGCATTACAATTAAGGAGGTCCAGAAAGACCATCCGAAACCAACACCTGAACTAGTGACACAGGTGGCTGTGCAACCCCCTAAATTGATTGGAGATGGGTGTGGGTTTTGGGAAGAAAAAAAAGAGGGGTGTGGTGGGTGCTTGTGAGAGAGTTGTAAATTTGTCATGAAGTCATTTTACAATGAGGTAAATGTCATAAAATTTTTTAAGATAGGGTGGGTAAAGAAATGGGAAAGGTGTGTGGAAATAGCAGTTCTCGGAAAAAAATACACACATTCTTTCTAGAGTTATTCTATAAGATAAATTAACGATCTGAACAATTTATATTTAAGGTCCTCTTTCAATTCTCTTTGAATGATCATCTCTAAAGAAAATTATGCAACCAGCAAATCATTATTTCAGCATAGAATTTTTCCAATCGGCAAATCACATGGAGCAACTATTATTTTACATGTTGGAAAGGAATTACCCTTTTTTTTTCCCTCAATCTCTGTTGGGCCAGTTGGGTTGTTCACATATTTCATTTGGTTCCAAGGTCAAACTCAATTTTGGCCCAAAAAGGTATAGAATCCAAGATTGGGCTCAAAGATAAAAGTTCCCCCTCGCTGGGCCAATTTACCCTTCTATTTCCAGGAACTGCTTCGGAAGTGTCAACCGAACCCAAAAAGGTAGGTATTTTGATCTACTGCTGTACTGGAGCTGGCAAATGAAACAAAACAAAAACACATATCTGCTCTCGTCGTATGCATGAGCAAAATACGTTACGCTACTGACAACTATTTGCACCAATAAACCGACCAAAAATAAAAATTTAAAAACACATCTCATCAGTGAGTTTAATAATGTATCCAACATAAATTAAGATCACAGCTTTTCGAGACATGAGTTCGAAACAACTTATGTTTTTATGGCATGTTCACCAACTTGGAATCAGTGAAGTAAAGAGTTGAGGAACTACCTCTCCTTGTTGATCCAATTTTGAATTTTGAGGATATTGAAATACTGATTTTAAAGTTGGACGCACATATTTCTTGATTTTTTATATCAGTAAATATTTAACCTCCAAGAAAGTGAGGCTACCTGTGGGAGCAAATAATTCACTACCGATCCGCCACATCACGGGATCAGATTTAGGCACAACCCAACATAGGTTTATACGGGCGTTGGCCCAATGCAGGTTCTCTTACGCATAAGCCCAACATGAGTTCGTATTGACATTGGCCCGATACGAGTTCGCATGCGCGTAAACCCAATGCGATTCCGGATGCGCACGGCCCAACGTGGGATCGGATACGCACCACTCGACGTGGGTTCACAAGCGCATTGTCCCATGCTGACTCACGTACAACTGGCCTAACATGGGTTCGTGGGTATGTTCAAACACCCGCACTCCCCATTCCGCACGAATCAGGGGACAACGTGAGCACCGTTGAGAGTCAACAACGCGCAACTCACGGGAACCAGAAGTGGCGGAAGTGGACATAAGACGTGCAAGGTGAGGCTTGCAGCCCAAGCCTGTCATCAGGTATAAATGCGAAGTTCCACAACCAGAGAAAGGTATGTGATTTCAGATTAACTGGTGCACTAAAATACACACAGAAATTGACTTGAGCGTCGGAGTATCTTTTGCAGGTACCCATCCCTTCTTCATTTGATTTGGGGGAAGTGTCGCTCGGAGATTTGTTTATCTCGTGTGCGGAGTAAAGCCAAGAACCTGTGGAAGACATTCTTATTGTAAGAATTTCTGCTCCAACAGTTGGCGCCGTCTGTGGGAACTCTCGCAAAATCAATCAATGGCCGAATCTGCACAGGGCACTTCAGCCCGATCCAATCCTCAATCCGCAGATATGAGATCAGATTATGAGGAAGCAGAACCCAGCCTCGCAGCCATCCAGTTTAAGAAGATAATGAAAGAGTTGCGTGAAACAAGGAAGATGGCGGCCGAAGCTTTGGAGAAATCCAAAGGCAACCATACGTCGCAGCATGAAGGCCCCAAGGGGAGCAAAAGGAAAGAGAGGGTAGAGTTATCCGATGGAAGTTCCACAGAAAGTACCCATCCAGATGGTCAGCACAATGACCATGAAGACCACCAGGACCGGAGGAGGGAACTCAAAAAATCCAAAGATAGCGAGCTGCGGAGGCAAATTGAAAAGATTGTGAAAGGGTACAAACCACAGACACCTGCTGAACTAGCTGTTGAGGCTGCCAAAGGAATCTGTAAATCACCTTTCACCAATGATATTCTGAAAGCTAAGAAGCCCACAAAGTTCACTCAACCCAAATTCAAGTTATTCGAAGGCGTAGCAGACCCCATCGAGCACATCTATCACTTTCAGCAGCAAATGGTCCTCGAAAGCGAAGACGAAGCATTGTTGTGCAAATTATTCCCGTCTAGCTTATCGGGGTCGGCTCTGATGTGGTTCAGGCAGTTGAAGCCAAAGTCCATCGGTAGCTTCACTGAGCTTTGCGAGGCCTTCATATCCCAATATGTATGCAATCAAAGAAGGAAGAAAGATATCACAACGTTGTTCAGCACAAAACAGAAGGCAGGTGAGAGTCTCAAAGATTATCTGAAACGATTCAAGGAGGAAATGTCTACTCTAGAGACTTATGATTCTCACACCGCGTCACTGGCATTCCGCGAAGGGGTGACGCCGGGAACAAAAATGCATAAGTCGTTGGTTAAAACACCACCCCTCGACATGAGGGAGGTTCTGGCTCGGGCCGATGGAATCATCAGACTAGAAGAGGAGGAACTTGCTTTGTCTAAGCGCACCACTGCAGCCATTTCAGCACCAAAGCACTCGTATGAGACGGTCCAGGGCTCAAGGACAAATTTTCCAAGTGGAAATCTTCGCAACCATGCTAGGACCAATTCTCCTCCAACCAAACTTACGGTCAGTCTGGCTAAGCTCTTCCATGAAAACAAGGGCAAGGGGATTTTCCGAACGCCTTCGACATTACGGGAACCGCCAGAAAAACGAGACCGAAGTAAGACTTGTGCACACCATAATGACTTTGGCCACACCACCAACGATTGTAGGAATCTCAGGTACCAAGTTGAAGTGATGCTAAAAAAAGGGATGCTTTCGCAATATCGGGCCCAACCAGAAGAAAAGCCGAAGGAGGAGCTCGCAGCTGAACCAGTGACTAACAACATCGCTGCTGGAGAAGGGTTGTTGGAGATCGATGCTATCCATGGCCGGCCTCATCCGCCAGAGGGTCAGTTGGCTCGAGCCCGAACCGAGAAAAGACAAGCTGAAAAGATAAGGCGTGTTTGTGGAATTGCTTCAGCACCAGAATCGGCCCGATCACTGGAGAAGGTCGGGATCATCTCATTCACCCAAAAAGACCTGGAAGGAATCCAATTTCCCCATAACGATGCACTGGTCATAACTCTTCAAATCGGAAATTCGAAAGTCAGGAGGGTTATGATTGACGGCGGAAGCAGTGCAGACGTGATGTTCTGGGACACCTTTAAAAGAATGAAACTAGATAAAGCCGGGATCAGACCTAATCCCACGCCGCTCTTTGCATTTGAGGGCAGCAAGGCACGAGCAGTAGGAGACGTGACGCTACCCGTCATAGCCGCTGGGAAAACTCTTTCGGTGACTTTTGTGGTGGTGGATGCTCCGAGTGCCTACAATGTGATCATGGGGAGGGATTGGATCCACAGAATGGATGGAGAGGCATCAACCAGATGCCAAGTGATGAGATGTTTGACTGACGATGGTCTTGGTACTATTGATATCAAAGGGGATCAACTCGAAGCCAAAAGGTGTTACAGCATAGCGACCGACCTCAAGAATGCAACCAAAGTGCAGCAGCAACCGAACCAGCAATTATAGCAATTAATGGAGGACCCACCAATAGAGTAGGAGGACGATCCAAAGCCCCCCACAATTGAACCACTAAGGGAGGAGATATTGGATCCATCTGATCCCGATAGAAAAGTATTGGTGGGCTCCCTCCTATCCGACGCCGAAAGGGAGCATCTCGTCGTGTTCCTGAGGAATAATAAAGACGTGTTTGCATGGTCACATGTGGATATGCCTGGAATCGATCCCAGTGTCGCCTGTCACCGCCTAAACGTGGACCCTAACCACCTACCACATCAACAGAGGCAAAGGAGGTTCGCGCCAGAGAGAAATCAGATCATTAGTGACGAAGTGGATAGACTTCTGGAGGTTGGGTTCATCCGTGACGTGTGGTGCCCGACATGGATCTCTAATGTGGTAGTTGTGGCTAAGAAGAAAGGAAAATGGCGAGTTTGTGTAGATTACATCAATTTAAACAAAGCATGCCCGAAAGACAGCTACCCGCTGCCTAAAATTGATCAGATGGTGGACGCCACAGCCGGGTATGAACTTTTGACTTTTCTTGATGCTTACTCAGGGTACAACCAAATCCCAATGGCAGTCGAAGATCAGGAAAAAACAACTTTCATTACTGAGCGTGGCTTGTATTGTTACACGGTGATGCCATTTGGTTTAAAGAATGCAGGCTCAACGTATCAACGGTTGGTGAATCAGATGTTCAAAGACCAACTTGGGAAGACAATGGAAGTATATATCGACGACATGGTTGTCAAAAGTGCGGCGAAAACCCAGCACCTGAGTCATCTTCAGGAAACCTTCGAAGTACTGAGGCGATATCGGATGAGGCTGAACCCAACCAAGTGTGCTTTTGGTGTTTCATCTGGACAATTTTTGGGACACATTGTGAATAGGCAGGGCATTGAACCAAACCCAGAGAAGGTGGAGGCGTTACGGAACATGCCAAGCCCGAAGACCCCAAGAGAAGTGCAGGTGCTAACGGGGCGGATAGCGGCACTAAGCCGGTTCATCTCACGTTTATCTGACCGGTGCAAACCCTTCTTTCGGGCAATCCAGAATAGAAAAGATGAGGTATGGGGCCCAGAGCAAGTGAAAGCTTTTGATCAACTGAAACGGTACTTGACAAGTCCCCCGATCCTAACTATACCAAAGCCAGGCGAGATGTTGTATATTTACCTCGCCGTAACCGAAGCGGCAGTAAGCGCAGCATTGTTTCGGGAAGAGAACTACCTCCAACAACCTATTTTCTATGTCAGCAAGAGCCTGATTGACGCTGAGAAGAGATACACTCCGACAGATAAACTCGTCTTGGCATTGGTAGTAGCCAAGAGGAAACTCCGGCAATATTTCGAGGCTCATACCATTACAGTACTCACAAATCAGCCTATTAAGGCAATCTTGTCCAAGCCAGATCTGTCGGGTAGAATCACAAAATGGACGATCGAGTTAGGAGCATTTGACATCAGGTATCAGCCGAGAACATCTAATAAAGGGCAGGTAGTTGCTGATTTTCTCGTCGAATGTTACCCCACAGAAGGAATGCACGAGAAACAGAGGGATACGGCAGGAGCAGGGTGCAGCGAAGAAACACCGTGGGAGTTATATGCAGACGGCTCGTCCTTTCTTCGCCGGAAGGAATAGAGCTAGAATACTCTATCAGACTAGATTTCCCTGCCTCAAACAATGTTGCTGAATATGAAGCCTTGGTATTGGGATTGAAAATTGCCGGCCTACTGAAAATACGTAATTTGAGGGTGTACAGTGACTCCCAACTCATAGTTAATCAAGCAAATGAAGAATATGCGACCAAAGACGAAAGGATGGAAGCATATCAACAACTGTCAAAGCGTTTGTCTCAACAATTCGAGAAGTTCGAACTGAAGCAGATTCCGAGAGAGCTAAATGAACGGGCAGACCGGTTGGCATGTGCAGCATCGGCCTCAGCTTCAGGTGAAGATTCAACAAGGGTCATATCAGTAGAATGCTTGGAAAGCCCCAGCCTGGATGTTGTTGAATCTCGGGTTATGCAAGTCGACTCAGAGGTGACGTGGATGACGCCAATAGTAGATTACCTAACGGCAGGAACGCAACCCGCAGATCCGGTTGAAGCGAGAAAACTTCGGATGAAAGCTGCCAGGTACGCACTCATTGAAAACGTCCTCTTCAGGAAGTCTTTTTCAGGTCCTTACCTACGTTGCCTAATCCCATCCGAGGCGGAGTGGACCCTGAAAGAACTACATGAGGGAACTTGTGGCAAACATTCTGGAGGGAGGAGCTTGGCACATAAGGCGATAACGCAAGGCTACTTTTGGCCTTACATGGCTCGAGAGGCCGAGCAATTTGTGCGGAAATGTGACAAGTGCCAGAAACACGCACTTATGATCAGACGACCCGCTGAAGAACTTAGTCCAATCGTGGGACCATGGCCATTCGCCCGATGGGGAATGGATATCGTAGGACCATTACCAACTGCGCCTGGGGGCAAAAAATATGTTCTATTAGCGACAGATTACTTCACCAAGTGGGTGGAGGCCGAGGCGTACGGGACAGTAGCCCAGGCTGATGTGATAAAGTTTGTCTGGCACAACATCATTTGCAGGTTCGGGATACCCAGAGCCATCATTTCAGACAATGGGACTCAGTTCAACAATCGGAAGTTCAAAAAATATTGCATGGAGAAAGGGATCATTCAGCAGTTCTCATCCCGCAGCTATCCCCAAGGAAACGGACAAGCAGAAAAAACAAACCGAACCATATTCGACTGCCTTAAGAAGAAACTCGAGCAACGCAAGGGCAAATGGTTCGAAGAGCTCCCAAATGTGTTATGGGCGTACCGAACCACAAGACGAAAGCCAACAGGGGAAAGTCCTTTTTCCTTAGCCTACGGAAGCGAAGCCGTTATCCCAACTGAGATCGGACTGCCCACAATCCGAACGATGGTGGTGGATGGTAAGGATAACGACCAACAAATTGCTCGTAACCTCGATTTGGTTGAGGAACATCGAGAGGTTGCAGCATTAAGACTAGCAAACTATCAGAATCAGGTTGCTAGTTACTTCAACAAGCGGATCAACCTAAGAAGGTTCAAAGTTGGTGAGTGGGTCCTCAGGAAAGTAATGGAGAACACCAAGGATCTAAATGCAGGCAAGTTTGGTCGCTCATGGGAGGGACCGTTCGAGGTCACAGAAGCATATGGAAAAGGCGCCTACAAGCTTAGACGGGTTGAGACTGGTCAGTATATGCCACGCTCTTGGAATGCAACTCACCTAAAGAAATATTATGTTCAAATTAATCTACTTGTCCATCATTCCATTTATATTTATTAACTAAAATCCGCACGTCCCATTCAAATATCGATTCATGCACTTGTTTGTGCCTAAATAAATCACGGCCTTTGCGGCCGAGGAATCCTCCTCTCGGCCGCGGTCTTTTCTCATGGGCTCAAGAAAACGCTAAGGCAAGGTTTTCTCGGCCGCTCGAGTGAAAATCACGGGCCGAGGCCGAGGGGCACCCAGGGCACGGCCAGGGGAGATATTGACCAAATCATCACGTGGCTTCAGGGTCCCACGCCCCATTTAATGAAGTAACGCCTCTGTCCATCACAGCAAATCCACTAGGGCACGAAGCATTTAATGCACGAGGGCAGAAGGGAGTTGATTGAAGGCAGGATTTGGTAATCAGAGTGGTTAGGAACAAACATTCCATCAGATGTTCTTGCAATTGGTAGTCCCTTCACCAACCACTAAACCAGGGCATTTAATGCGTTCCCACGGCCAGAGACGCAGAGACCTCGATCAGAGCAGTGGCCGAGATTTACCGAGATTCATGGGGGTCACACCACCATGCTTCACAGTCCCACATGCTGATCAAACCCAGCCATGCTTGCCCTGATTAGACTCCACCATGCAGGTCTTGTCAAGCCTCGATTGTCTCTCCCGGACTCCTGCTATATAAACCAAGCTCAAGACCACATGCAAAAGGTCCAACACCAAAAACCAAAAGCCTCCCACGGAGCAACTTATTTTTTCTGTCATGTACTTTCAATATCTTTACATGCTTTCTTAGGAGTAGTGATAGATTGTAAGAAACTTCCATTCATCAATATATCATACGACCCTTGATTTCTCAAGGCGCCGGAGCACCACCCTTGTTGTCGCCTCACTCACCCCATATATCATACGACCGTCGCTCTCCGAGCAACGCGCCGGAGCACAGCCCAAAACCCACCACCTACCACCAACGGCCTTGTAGTTCAGGCCGTGAACCTGACGGCCGACACCAGTTCCTTTCTCGGCCACAATCGTTTGATAAGAAGTCCAGACCAAACAGGCGCAATATTCCAAACACCTTCTAAACCAAACACTCCACCGAACTCGACGCACGGTAGACCGTGCTGGCACGCCCGCGCACAAACCGCACCGCATTCCAAAAGTAGGACTCCGTGTTATACGCACGTCCCCTCGGCCCGGAGAACCAGGCCGAAGAGATTTGCGCAGGCAACAGCACTTGGCTTAAATTTGTTGCAAACTTAGCTGTGTTCGAACTTATCATCAAGATCCATGCCGATCGCAACACTACCCCGAGGTTACCAATCCTCTAGGGGCAGTCAATTGGATCCATGCCGATCTCAACATTATCTAGAGGCCACCAATCCTCTGGAAGTAATAATAAGATCCATGCCGATCGCAACACTACCCTGAGGTTACCAATCCTCTGGGGGCAGTCAATTGGATCCATGCCGATCTCGACATTATCCAGAGGTCACCAATCTTCTGGAAGTAGTAATAAGATCCATGCCGATCGCAACACTACCCCGAGGTTACCAATCCTCTGGGGGCAGTCAATTGGATCCATGCCGATCTCAACATTATCCAGAGATCACCAATCCTCTGGAAGTAATCAATAAGATCCATGCCGATCGCAACACTACCACGAGGTTACCAATCCTCTGGGGGCAGTCAATTGGATCCATGCTGATCTCAACATTATCCAGAGGTCACCAATCCTCTGGAAGTAATAATAAGATCCATGCCGATCGCAACACTACCCCGAGGTTACCAATCCTCTGGGGGCAGTCAATTGGATCCATGCCGATCCCAACATTATCCAGAGGTCACCAATCCTCTGGAAGTAATCAATAAGATCCATGCCGATCGCAACACTACCCCGAGGTTACCTATCCTTTGGGGGCAGTCAACTGGATCCATGCTGATCTCAACATCATCCAGAGGTCATCAATCCTCTGGAAGCAATCAATAAGATCCATGCTAATCACAACATTACCCCGAGATTGCCAATCCTTTGGGGCAAGTCAGTTGGATCCATGCCTATCTCAACATCACCCAGAGGTTCCCAATAGGACTCATGCTAATCCCAACAATACCCCGAGGTTGTCAATCCTCTAAGGATAGTCAGTTGGGCCCATACCGATTCTGAGATCACCTCAAGGGAATTTAAGTACACTTGAACTTGCACACATTATGGGACACCAAAGGGGAAGTAGAACCCTTCCAACTTTATTCAAAAACTCGAAAGTACAGGAAATCATAAAAGCCATGGGCTGACCCAAAATAAAAACGAATACTACGAAATAGAAGATTAGTCAACTAACTAGTTGGACTCACCTCACTAGAACCCTAGTGAGGATTGGGAATCGAAACCCGACTCACTACCACTCCCTAAACTCAGTTTGTCCCTCTTGGGAAGTTATCCCAATCAACGAATGAATAAGCTGCTTTGGCCTTGTCACGAAAGTAGCTGATCCCTTGTTGGAAACCGTCACGAATCCCTTCAGAGTGGGCGAGAGCCACAGCACGGTCCGCATTTACCAGATCCCTTCTAAGGCGAGTCAGAGTTTCCTTGAGTAAGTCTCTTTCCCTCTCCATCTGGTGATAACTTATCCAGGGAGAAGTTTCTCTATCCCAATCAGAGTGCAAGTGACGATTTCCAAACCGCGATGGCCCGGGGTCACCCCTCACCGAGTTTGAAGGGCCAATATCACCTCTATTCAAGCAAAAAGGCCTGGGACCCTCTCTTTCTCCTCCAACACAATTCGGCGAGCGCCTACAACGGACCGAAGAAGGGCCAGAATGAGGTCCGCATCTATTGCCAGATCTTGACCGAGTCCTAGACTTACATTCACGATCGGGCAGCGAGTTCGGAACTTCGGAGCAGTCGGATGACCTCACTGTCGAACCGAATGAAGAGCCTTCGCCAGAGCAGATTTCTACTCCTCTGGCACCTCTTCTCCTAGGAGAGCAACTATTTTTAGGGATGTCAGCGCAGAGGCGAAAGCGGAGTTTAAGCTTGCGTCTATGAGCCATAACATCCAGGTACTTGAAACCCATCCTCAGACCCTCATTTTATAACGTCAAATCAAGATAGCTCAATCAGTTTAGATAACTATGCGAAGTTTCAAATTCAAAAAGCATTTTCATCCGAGAGACTGATACTCTGACTTGATTTTAATTTCAAAAAAGGATGGTATTATCCCAACAAACTCAGTACGCGAAACAACGTAGGATCAGATTAGATTTGAAACTTACAGTGGCCCAGGCTAATAATATCTAAGAGAATCCATAGTGAAGGAGATTGTATTCGTCTTCGTACTTGCCCAAATAGAACAAGCGAATTACATACATAATCATAATAAACCCGAACATCAAAGGAAAGCCAACCAAGTCCACATAAGGTACAATACATAAGTTTAATCCCAAAACAAGGTACATGCCACATAAAGTAAATACTAAATAGAGTAGGTGTCACACGCCAAAACTCGCCGCGTCAACCCAGAGGCCTACTCCCCGATCTCGTAGTCACGAACAGAAATGTCATGGCTCGCGGTGGACGACATAACATCACCAAAGTCGGGAGGCGCATGATTCTCTGCAGAGCCAGAAGTAGGAATGTCTGTAGGGATCATCCCGAATATGAACTCGTAGTCTGCGACGTCAACTCCCATTTCTCCGTCGTAGGCGTCAGGATCGGCCACAACCCTATGATGGGCAGGCTGCTGCCCCTGCACCCAGCCGAACCGAAATTGTTTGGCAGACTCCTTGAAAATTTGAGCGCAACATGCATCATACTGATCATTCTTCTCCTTTTCAACACGTCCCACATCATTCTTCAGCTGATCCATTTCCAGTAAAGCGTTCTTGCGTTCAAGGCTGAGGACGTCGATTTTGTCAGAAAGACGGGAAACCTCACCCTTCTCTTTCGCCGATTCAGCCTCACTGGCTTTAAGTCGTTGTCCTAAACGTTCGTGGGACTTGATCAAGTTGTCTAACTCATCCTTGCGCCCTTGAGCCCTGGATAGCTCAACCAAGCGAAGTTCGGCCATCTGCACGGAGTTTGCATGAGTTAGTAAAGTAAGGTAAAGCTAAACTGAGAAAATGAGAAGTGTAAGGGAAAAACATACCGAGATTAAGTTGTGAGCTTGTTGGAGCGCAATGTCATGATCATCCAAGTCCGTCAGTTCTTTAATGTCTTGTGGGTGAAGGAGGCCACCCAAAACGGCGTCGCATGCCTCGGGGTTATGCAAGAGTCCTTCATTTGTCATAAGACGCTTCCCATCTGACTTCTGAAACCGAGGTCTCCATATCTTACCATCAGCAGGAATGATGGGCTCGTTGTCGATGTCAATATCTTCAGCAGCCACAAATGGAGCAGAGGTGGTCAAACCAACTCGACGGAGCGCGTCATGATGGGATCGGCCCGAAGATGAACCTGGAATGAACGCATCTGAAGGATCTGAACTCAACCCAGCATCTTGAACACGCTTAGACCTTTTTGTTTGCTGATCAACGGATGGTCTCTGCCATAGGCCTGGTCGAGAAGCACGTTTCGACGGGTTGGGTAATGGGCCCGACATGACAGATAGCTCGGAGTCGTCAGGGGAATAACCACCGCTATCTTCTTCCTCTTCAGCCTGTCTTTCTGCGTAACTCCTTCGGATGCGATGCGAGGAATCCTCTTCGAATTGGAGAGCTCGATCAAAGCTGACTATGTGACCTACTAATTCTGTCTCATGTAGATCCGCACTAAGATCAACCCTAAGGTAAGGTGGGTAGATGATACTATCCCGATCTTGAGAAATACGAAGAAGCGTGTCGGGATCGAGGAAATACTGAACGTCCCAATCTTGACCCACCAAGTGGCGGTTCAGCCACTGGATCCGCTCATGAGTAAGGACAATCTCCGAATGGGTTGGGTTGGGCACTGCAAAACAAAGAAACCATTCAATAAGCTTCCCATGAAAAATCGTATCATAGTCAGTATTAGTAGAGCAGTCATAATCAAGAATACCAAGTTCAGGCCCGAATGATGAAGGAATAGAAATACAAGACATCTCAGGGGCAGCCCAATTCCCGGTAATCATCAAGGGTCGGGTCTTCCAATCTTTAGCGGAAGACGGTTTGTAGCCAAAGAACTTACGGGTAGGTCGAGGGGTTAGGTAGAAATACTCAGTCTCATGCCTAACCGTGGCAACATAATGGTGGTAAAAGAAGTCTAAGAAGCCTAGTGACACCCCCCATTTGAGGCCAACTGCCAGCATACCGCTAAGCAATAAGTATGAGTTCGGATTTAACTGCATAGGATGGAGGTTCAGAGAACTCAACACTAGGTGAAATAAGGGGTGAAGTGGGAACCTAATAAACTCTAGGTGGGATGGTGAAAGCACTAGAGCTCCCTTCGGGATTCCGACCCCTGTGTACATATCCGCTCCCTTAGGTATCCGACCGATAGTAACGTCACCAGGAATGCGGAATCTCTCCCGCATATTATTTATCTCAGGTCTCGAGGGGTATCCCACCTTCGACTTCGGCCAAAGGCTAAGCCTCGACATTGAAGTAATTAGAAAACAAGCAGAGAAACGAAAGTCGAATGAGAGAGGCAGCTGGAGAAGGGGGTGCGTACCACGAAATCAGTATAAATGTGAGTTGGGTTCAGAGATTGGCGCAACCTAAGCTGGATAAATGAGACTTGATGGGGTTCAGCTTAGTCAAAACACGACCCCGAATTGAAAAGTTCGAGTTGGAAAGGTCTCCTGAGAAGTCAGACACAAAGATAAATAACTTTAGAAAACTGCATAGTGGGCGTATGTCAATCGACTCTAGTTTGTAAATCTACTAAGCTAGTTGCACCTAGGACGTATTATAATCAAGATGAGTACTGTCCCACGCCAACTCCACTTATTAATTGTATGTGTTTTGGGAAGTATAGATGGCAGGCACAACA
The DNA here is from genome assembly GCA_020226455.1 of Prunus salicina. Taxonomy (NCBI): domain Eukaryota; kingdom Viridiplantae; phylum Streptophyta; class Magnoliopsida; order Rosales; family Rosaceae; genus Prunus; species Prunus salicina. Next base: position 10,699,475 of record CM035343.1, on the reverse strand, counting down.
GCAGTTGTACGTCAAGCCTAAACATGCATATATACATAACTTTTGTTATTGCTACTATATATAATGGCAGGTTGATACCATAAATATTACATTACAGGTGATGGGTACCACACATGCATATATATATGTTGCCATGCCTAAACACATATACACGCTGCCATGCACAAATGCATATATATATATATATTGCCATACACACATCTATATATATATATATAGATTGCCGTGCATAGATTACATATATATATATATATATTGCCATACACATATTCATATATATATATATATACATAACTCTGCATTATATATATATAGATTGCCACGCATAGATTACATATATATATATATTGCTATACACATATCCATATATATATATACATAACTTTGCATTATATATATATAGATTGCCATGCATAGATTGATACTAACATTTTCCATGCACAGACTTATGTTCATATGTGCACACGTAGACTTATGTTAATATATATATATATCTATATATACAGTGGCGGATCCAGGATTCAAAAGTCAAGTAGGCGAAACTTACCTTAGAAACTCGACGGTACGAGTGAATTTTATTCATAAAAATTAAAAGATACACCTAGTCAGGGGGGACGTAATGAGCCTTACCCTCAAATATGCATATTTATACATAAATAAAAGCTTAACAAAAAAACAAGAATGAGAAATAGAGAGAGAGAGAATGAGAAATACTTGTTGCCAATGCCAAGAAAGGAGAAGAAGCTGCTGAGAAGAACTTGCTGCCAAGGAGAGAAGAGTGGGGACCGTCGGGTTGCAAACTTGTAGCCAGCCAATTTGTTCAAGGGGAAAAGAAGTGGGGACCGTCACTTGATAGCAATAGGGTTTGTTGTGTTCCTTTTGTTTTTTTTTAATGTATAATATAAGTGGCCATGGCCCATGGGGTAGGAGAGTGTCGGCTGGAGAGCAGAGGAGCTGATATTGCTTTTGGGCTGGGCTTTTGTTTTTGTTGAGTAGGCAGAATATATTTTATGGTATTAAGTATTGGGTAATTTTTTATTTGGCCCAAAGTTGAGTAGGCATGCTTTTGTTTTTGTTGAGTAGGCAGAAGCTGTTTTATGCTATTAAGTACTGGGTAGTTTTTTAATTGTCCAAAAGCTGAGTAGGCGGGTGCCTACCCTGCCCTTAGGGTAGGACCGCCCCTGTATATATATATATACATATATATATATATCTGTATCTACGTATATATCCATATCTATATTTATATATCTATATCTATATTAATATACACACACGCATCATATTTCGTTCATGCATACGTGTGTTCTCCATGAATAAAAGTGCATAGGTTATTGCATACTTAGTTGGTACCTGGACAAAAACTGCTGATGGTGAAGGAAACCACAGGAGAAATACAAATTGTAGGAAGAAAGTAGCACCCAGGTGTGAGCTTGCTTGTAGGTCAGCCATAAGAAAAAACCAAAAGCATCGTTTGTAAGATAACGTATAATCGAGCAAGAAGCCAATGCAGACTCTGAGGGATTTTTCCTCTCCTCCTTTCCCCTATTTCTCTCTTTCTCTCCCCGTTTGTTTTCCCCTCTTGTTGCCTCTGTAATTCATTCACCTCCTTTTATGAGTGAAGAGGGAAAGGAGAGGGAGAAATATTCAGTTGGTGTCAGGAACAGTTTTTGAAAAGCTAAAACTATCAAAGTCATGAGAAACCCATTATTTTTTGGAAGCCCTTTGCGTGCATAGCTGGCTTTGTGAAGAGTCTTGTCAAAATGGTGGACATGCAATTGTCAGAGTTGAAATAAACTCACTGCCGCATTGCTAGATGGTAGGCATTCAAGTATGCCATTGCCTATCCTCAAGCAAAAGGGCCTTCCCCATTTCCTACCATAATTAATACAATAACTAAAAGGTTTCTTGTCTTGTTGTGTCTGGTGTATTGGACTCATGCATGTATGCCTATACCTTGGTGATCTTTTATTACATTGTTAATTGTCATTGTTGTCCTGCTGATGGGCAAGTCAGGTGCAAGGTTTTGTCCAACGGTCCAAGAGGGCAAGGGTAGTATTCCAAAGAGAGTGTGAGTTAAGTTGAATTTTTCCCTCAACCCACATGCTAAGCACGAGTGGGAAGAGGAAAAAAGGGGGCAATGTGGGAGCAAATAATTCACTACCGATCCGCCACATCACGGGATCAGATTTAGGCACAACCCAACATAGGTTTATACGGGCGTTGGCCCAATGCAGGTTCTCTTACGCATAAGCCCAACGTGAGTTCGTATTGACATTGGCCCGATGCGAGTTCGCATGCGCGTAAACCCAATGCGATTCCGGATGCGCACGGCCCAACGTGGGATCGGATACGCACCACTCGACGTGGGTTCACAAGCGCATTGTCCCATGCTGACTCACGTACAACTGGCCTAACATGGGTTCGTGGGTATGTTCAAACACCCGCACTCCCCATTCCGCACGAATCAGGGGACAACGTGAGCACCGTTGAGAGTCAACAACGCGCAACTCACGGGAACCAGAAGTGGCGGAAGTGGACATAAGACGTGCAAGGTGAGGCTTGCAGCCCAAGCCTATCATCAGGTATAAATGCGAAGTTCCACAACCAGAGAAAGGTATGTGATTTCAGATTAACTGGTGCACTCAAATACACACAGAAATTGACTTGAGCGTCGGAGTATCTTTTGCAGGTACCCATCCCTTCTTCATTTGATTTGGGGGAAGTGTCGCTTGGAGATTTGTTTATCTCGTGTGCGGAGTAAAGCCAAGAACCTGTGGAAGACATTCTTATTGTAAGAATTTCTGCTCCAACACTACCATTTACAGGAGTCGAACGATACTTCATAAGAACAATGAGAATAAGCGAGCGAAGTAGACGTGTGGAAATCACAAGTTATAATTCTGTTTTCTCTCGTACCTATCCATGATTAGTAAACATGTTACTAATGTAATGTAAAGTTGGAACTTCCAAGAATATACGAGGAAAAGTTCAAGTGCAGCAGTTGAATACTGTTATGCAAATCTTATTTTATTTTATTTCAGAAAAAGAAAACTCAAATCGTATCCCTAGGAAAATGAAGGGAAAAGGATTGGGGGATGATTTTCCTTGTTTTCGACTTATAAAAAGCCGTTCAACGCACCGGTCTGCATCTTCTGTTATTATAATGCTGGCAAATATTTTCAAGAACAATATTTTAAATTTTAGGAAGATTCACTATAATACTTAATATATGAGTCCAAATTATAAAAAAATCATATATGAAATGGATTTTAGAAACACACCCAAAGCCCATTTATAACATAAAAAAAAGGCTTTTAACTTCTCTTAAATTACAAAACTGCCATTGATTTCTTAAAATAAACCCAACCCAAAAACCTCATAAAAAAACCCAAAACACTCAATAGGGCATCAAAGTAATTTAATAATTAAAATTAAATTCAATAAAGCCAACTGTCAATTTTGGGGTGTTTTTTGGGTATGTTTATAGAAATTAAATTGTGTATGATTTATTTATATTTTTAGTGCTAAGAATGGGTATATGACTAAATATCTCTAAATTTTAATGGATGTGAGAGAGAGAAGGTGCATATGGATCTTGTAGTATTATTAATTCAAGTATTTATTTTCAAATGAAATGCAAATCCAATGGAAAGCTTAGTGGTTGCACACAGTGTGGCTTGAGTTCAGGCATTAATTTAGGATCATGTTGCAGCATCATCTATGTTTTGTAGTTTCTTACACGACTCTTCTCTCGCTCTCTCAGAAAATGGTTGTATTGTAGTATTTGAAATTTCGAAGGTCAATGGAATGTATGTAGTTGCGGGCTTGTATTGCAGTCTTTGAAAATGGTTGTATCTCTTCTTCGCATTGACTGGTCAATTGAAGCTACAGTTGAGAGTGACTTTTATTATTATTATTATTATTTAAGTACCACGAGGTGTCCCGACACTCGAAGGGTGAGATTAATTTAATTTAATTAAACTATTTAAATCGTAATCTGATATATTTGCAGGGCTGGTGAGGGGACTTGTATGTTATTATATAATGTGGTGTTTTATGCAGAATGAGAGAAACCAAATAAGAAAGATCTAGGTAGTTCTTGTGATTGAGATATGAAAATAATAATATGGCTGAATACTTTCTATATGTTGAACAGAGGCTATGTAGCCCATATATATACAAATACAAGTGGTAAAGTCAAATCCTAATTCTAATCCTATAAAAGCATTTCTAAAAAACCGTGAACCACAAAACAAGGAATAGCCTTTCTAATCCTAGTTTGGATAGGTACAATATTGTGCATTAATTACAATATATTCTTAATACTCCCCCTCAAGTTGGAGAGTGAAGATTACGAACACCCAACTTGTCTCGCAGCTTCACAAACTGATCCTTCCCCAAAGCCTTCGTGAATATATCAGCTAATTGAAAAAGCGTAGGCACATACATAGGACGAACTATACCAGCTTGTAATTTCTCTCGAACTATATGACAATCTATCTCAATATGCTTGGTACGTTCGTGAAAAACAGGATTTGCTGCGATGTACAAGGCTGCCTGATTATCACAAAACAATGAAGCGGGAGTTTTCTGGGGAACTCCTAAATCTTGTAATATGTAACGCAACCAAGTTATTTCCAGGCAAGTATTTGCCATAGCATGGTATTCTGCCTCAGCTGATGACCTGGACACATTATCTTGCTTCTTGGACTTCTATGAAATGAGTGAATTGCCAAGAAAAACACAATATCCCGTAACTGATCTTCTCGTGGTACGACATCGTCCCCATTCAGAATCACAAAAGGCTTTGAAGTCCAGATTATTGTTGGCAGAAAATAGTATACCTTGGCCAGGAGTCCCTTGATATACCTAAGGATTCGCATAGCTGCATCCCAATGCGGTTTCCTTGGCTCGTGCATAAATTGGCTCAAAGTGCGAACAGGATAAACGATGTCCGGTCTAGTAACAGTGAGATATATCAATCTCCCAACTAACCTTCTATATTTAGTTGGGTCATTCAACAATGCTCCATCTGTGGATGTAAGTGCCAAATTTTGTTCCATCGGAAAAGAATCTGGTCGTGCACCGAGTAACCCTGAGTCTTGTAAAATATCAAGTGCATATTTTTTCTGTGACACAAAAATTCCCTTTTTTGAGCGTGCAAACTCAATACCCAAAAAATACTTTAAATCACCAAGGTCTTTGATGCGGAAGCGTTTGAGAAGAAATGCTTTGAGTTGTTCCATCTCTTGGATATTATTTCCTGTGATAAGTATATCATCCACATAAATAAGAATGACAGTGATTGAAGTACCTTGGACCTTGGTGAATAAAGAATAATATGCTTTCGATTGACGATATCCGGCATTCTGAATAGCGTCTGAGAAGGTGGTGAACCAAGTTCTGGATGCCTGTTTAAGTCCGTAAAGGGACTTGTTGTGCCGACATACAAGATTCTCCCCCTGTCGGCGAAGACCTGGAGGGGGATCCATGTAGACCTCTTCATGAAGATTGCCATGAAGAAAAGCATTTTGAACGTCTAACTGGTGAATGAACCAAGTGCGGGTAGCAGCAACAGTAAGGAGACAACGCAAAGTGGTGAGTTTAGCAGTAGGGGAAAAAGTTTCCTGGTAATCAACTCCCTCAACCTGTGTGTATCCTTTGGCAACAACACGAGCCTTGTAACGATCAAGAGAACCGTCAGACTTGTATTTCTTTTTGAAAACCCATTTTGAGCCGATAGGCTTATGACCAGCGGGAAGAGGAACCAAGTCCCAAGTGTGATTATGGTGTAACGCATCTAATTCTGTTTGCATAGCTTGTTGCCAGTTTGAATCAAGGATAGCTTCAACATAGGTGGTAGGCTCTGATACCAAAATAAGAAAGAGCTAAGTAGTTCTTGTGATTGAGATATGAAAATAATAATATGGCTGAATACTTTCTATATGTTGAACAGAGGCTATGTAGTCCATATATATACAAATAAAAGTGGTAAAGTCAAATCCTAATTCTAATCCTATAAAAGCATTTCTAAAAAACCGTGAACCACAAAATAAGGAATAGCCTTTCTAAAAAGCCGTGAACCACAAAACAAGGAATAGCCTTTCTAATCCTAGTTTGGATAGGTACAATATTGTGCATTAATTACAATATATTCTTAATAAAACCAGCAATTAGTAAACTCACAGGTTTTGCCATGGGGATGAGTAGTTTTGGCTGCAAGGTATGTGTTACAGGAGGTGCAGGCTACATTGGTTCTTGGCTTGTCAAGAAGCTTTTACAGAAGGGCTACACCGTCCATGCAACACTCAGAAACTTGGGTATGTCTGTATTGCTACACAGAAAAAAAAAATTTGTCAGTTGTTGATTAAACTGATTCTACTGCGAGTATTTTAGGTTGTCAAACTGTGAATTAGAACCATTGATTAAGCGCAAGCACGATGCAGTCTTGATTCACTGTTTGACAGCACAGTATGTGTTTCCTCTCTATTTTCTCTCTGTTCTTCTGTTTCTCATAAAACCAAATTGCTTTGAATATATTTGTAAAATATTCACAGATGATGTGTCCAAAGTGAGCCTTCTGAAGAGCCTTCCTGATGCAGATGCAAGGCTTGTGCTGTTTGAAGCTGACATTTACAACCCAACTCAGTTTGAGCATGCAATTGAAGGCTGTGAGTTTGTTTTCCATGTAGCAACTCCCTTACAACACACTGAAAACTCCCAGGTTGGACCCTTCATGATCACTTATACTCTTATTTAGTTTCACACACACACACACACACATATATATATATATATATCTGACAAAATTACAAAGCAGTACAAGAACACAACTGAAGCTGCTATAGCTGGGGCAAAGAGCATCGCAGAGTCTTATCTGAAATCAGGAACAGTTAAGAGGCTAATCTACACAGCTTCTGTGGTTGCTGCATCTCCACTGAAAGAGGATGGGAGTGGTTTGGGGGACTTCATGGATGAAACATGCTGGACCCCTCTCCATCTTTCATTTGCTTGTTCTAATTTTCATCTCAAGGTATACAAATCTCCTAGCCCTAATCATATCTATTTGCTCCTCTAAATTCGGAAGTTATGCCAACTGATAATTTAATGGTTCCTTATATTGGTAAAGTTGTATGATCATTATCAGTATTATTTCCCTACTAGCAGTCCCTCAAATTTTTTATAAATTGAATCTTTGTGGGATATAATTGAAGGCCTATGTAGATTCAAAGACACTGGCGGAGAGAGAAATTCTGAGCTATGGGAACAGCAAAAATGCCGGACTTGAAGTTGTGACCCTGGCCTGTGGTCTTGTGGGAGGGGATGCACTTCTGTTATTCACACCCTTGAGTGTTGCTGTGTTTCTTTGTCAGCTTACAAGCAGTGCAATTGAGTACCAATCACTGAGATTTCTAGAGGAATTACTTGGGAAAATTCCAATCATACACATCGATGATGTTTGCGATGCTCATATCTTCTGCATCGAGAATCCTTCGATAAACGGTAGATTTTTATGCGCAAGCTCGTCTGTTTCATCTGCAGAAATTGCTAGTTACTACCAGCAACGTTACCCCAAACTTCAAGTGAAGCCAGAGTAAGTAGCTGATCTTTTTACTTTATTTTGTCTTAGCTATATCAATTTTTTAAGATTAAATTTCAAGCTTAAACAACAAGAATCTGGAATTGGGTTTCAGGTATTTGGATGGACCAACAAGAGAAATTGGCTTGGGTTCTACAAAGCTTATTGAGAAGGGTTTTGTCTACAAATATGATACCAAGATGATATTAGAAGATTGCATCAAGTGTGCAAGGACAAGGGGTGACACTGGCCTCTAAGACCAACTGGTCCAAGAAGGCCTTGTAGTTTATGAGTTTTTTTATGTATACTATTAGAATTGGATCTCAAATTTCAATTTAGGTTTTTGTAACTTACCTTCCTGGTTTTTGCTGCGCTGCTCAGCTGTGTTTTTCAACTAGTTGGAACCTGTGGTTTGCATTATTTGCAGGTACAAATTATTTTAGCTATCCATCACCTCACCTTTCAAAAAACAGGACAACCACCCATTAATGGGTTCATTTATCTACCCCCATAAATACATGAATCCATTATCAAAAGGACAATGCATGAACTTTCTTGAGAAATACATGAATTTGTCGGGTCTTCATCTCCATTCATTAAGATTAATGCCTACCATAAACCAATCCAAACTTGCTTTTCATTTCCATTCTTTTCCAAATTTTCTTGCAAAGATGAGTTAGTCTACAAAGAGGATTTTCTGCTCATATTGTTAAATTCAGAGAGACGGGCCAGTGGCCCACTACTAACAATACCAATATTATCCCCAATATAATCACCTACAAAGCCCAGTAGGTGTGAGGTTTTATCACAAAAGGGATCGATGATATTAGTAGTGAAATCATTCATTATATCTTGTATTTTATTTAGTCAAGTTTCCGATGTGAGACTTATATTCTTCAACACATATATGGTAATTGATGTCCTGTCTTTCAATACTTTACAAATGAGTTATTCCTTCATTGACATGTGAAACTCACCTAAATGCCACTGAAAACATGCGAATACATCTAAGTAATACATTAAGGGCTCGTTTGTTACATAAGATTGTCCTGGCATGGACTATGCTTAGGGACTGTCTTGGCTTGGCTTGACTTGGTTTAAGTTGAATAACACTTATCCTGTGTTTGGTATATGCTTGGACTAGGACTATTTTTTTAATATTTTTTTCAAAACTATATATATATGTATATATATATGTATAAATACATATATTATGTATGTGTATATATGTATTTTATAATATATATATATGTATATATACATACATATAATATAGAGAAAATCCGATTCGAGTACAAATTTGATGCCAAGGTGATACTGGATGAGACTCTAAAGTGGGCACAGAAGATGGAAGAGTTTGGTTCCAGCCAAGAAATTATTGTATCCAAGTAATGACCATGACAAACAAAGTGCTTGCCTTTGACAAGTCTCTTGTGCCAGTTAAAAAGATGAAGATTTTAATCTTATTATATCAAGGAACACCAGCACCAATGATTTCAGAATATTTAAAATCTAGAACAGTTTAATTCGATCAGGAATGGAATTTTATTTGTTACAATCAGAAGAACTAATCCTCTTGGACCAAAGAATTTACAAATCAATGAGACCGGAAGTGAGGAAAACATAAACTAAAGACACACATAGAAACACTAGCACACTAAATCTAGAATTTAACTACCTAGGCAGAGGAAAACTCTCTTCACAAGCATCATTTCCTTCTCTCTGCTTTTTTTTCTCCCTCTCTCTTTCTAAAGGGTGAGGGAAAGTTATGACTCGTAAGCAAAACTTTCAAGGTTTTCAAAATGGTGAAAATCCAAATCATCAAGTGAGAAACCAAAATCCCCAATTGGTGAGTTGGTCACTGAAGTTGGGGCTGAGATGATCTCACTGAGACCAGATTCTGAAGTCTGCACATAATCAAGGCCAAGTCCAAAACTGCTCGTGGCCTGCAAGTAGTCTGGTTCAAATGTTGCTGCTGGAGATGCAAATGTGGGAGAATAGCTATCCATCAAATCATTCTCCATCAAAGTTGCACAGAAAATATGGTCTCCGACATTTTCAGGTTCAATTGGTGTAGAAGGGAAGGAAAATGATGGAAATATATCATCTTCCCTTGTGTCCAAATCCTCAGTTTTAACTCTAAGCCCTGCCCCAAAACTGAAAGACATCTCTTGTGATGCTTTCGGTTTTTCTGCTTCTCGGGTTGCATTTTTATTTCCTGTTGAAGCTTGTTTAGCTAGGGATAATGCTGATGACCTGGCTAACTGAAGGACTTGGCTACAAGTATGTTCTCCTCTATAGGTTACCACCATGGTTGATGGGTCTGCATCTGCCTTTTGAACTTGCTTGGTGGCTAAACAACCCTGCGTGCCGCGATGTGTACATCTGTAGTAGCCTCTGCAATACAAAGAAAACAAAAACCTGATTTTTGAGAAATATGGGACATCAACATCATTCATATGAATATCTCTGCAAATCTTACATGCAATTTAGACCAAATTCATCAACAGTGAAATGTTACATGACATTTTCTTCACTAAATATCAACAAGGTCCAGTTGAGCTAAACCAAACTTAACACAAGATGCCAATAGGACCCGTTTTGGGCGTTGGACCAGTTGCCAGGACGTGGCGTTATTATTTTTAATGCTAAAAGGTGCTGTCTAGGCTGAGGAATTGTCAATCCTGGAGGCCAAACAAAAAAACACAAACAACTAGATAGAGTGAATTGATTTAAAGACTGCTAGCTTATGGAGCCAGATACAAGTCACCTTTAGATAAGTTCAAGTACTTTTTGTCTTCATTATGCCAGTTGTGAAAGAAGAAGAAAAAAAAGAGAGGAAAAAATAGCCTCTTCATCCTAGCAATAATAAGAACTCTAATTTTTTATGTGCTGTGTAGATTTGAGGACATGAGCTGATGTCTGACCAATGATTAATCAGGCTGATGTGATAAATAGAAAAAGGTATTTTTCACTATGAGCAAAATAGAGGCTTCACTGGTGGAGCATCCAATTCAACCACCCACTGGTGGTTTTTGTGTTATTTTATTTGTATTAATTATGCAAATTGCACATATAATGGTTCAAACTTCAAACTTTAAAGACTAAAAGTTCTCACCTTGGATAGGTAGCTCCAAGGATATCCTTTTGGCCATATTTTCTCCAACTGTAGCCATCATCAAGACTCCCATCTAGCCCTGTTCCAGAGCAAACCTTCACTTCTTCAGTCCACCTGGGCATTGTTTTCCTGCAACACAGAAATCCCAACAGTCAAAATCAGATCAATTTCAACCATAATTAGGCTAATCCAAAATTTCCCTAATTAATAAAATTAAAATCCAAGTTAAAAAATACCTTTTCTTGAAGACATTTTTGTTCTTGCAATCTTGGTCAGAGATCTCACTCATGGGGCTGCCATTGCCAAATGAAGTAGGTGATTCCAACATGGTGTTAGGGATGTGGTTAGACTCTCCATCAGAACCAACATCCCTTTTGAGCAGTGAGAGTGCCTTTTCATAGGAAAATAGTATTTTTGAAATCAGAAAGTCTCTTTTTTCTTGGGATGCAGAAGGGTGAAGATAGTTCATAAGCTGCTTTGCCAGCTCCTTCCCTTGGGTTAGCTCACTGGTTAGAGTCTTTTGCTCCCACTCCATGCTCTTCCTCTTCTCCATTTAGAAATGTGAACCAGAAAATGGTGCAAGTATTGAGCAGATGGATTAAAATTGAGGTAGAATTTAGATCATATCAAGGCAAAGTTTCACACTTTGAATGTTAGGAGCAAGGAAAATAACCAATCAGAAGCCACAAACATAGAACTAGCTAGCTGAAAGAAGTAAAATTGGCTGAATGTGAGAGTGGTTTTGATCAGAAACACCAAAGCTCCAATTGAAGATTGATGGGTAGTTTGCTTAAGTAGTAAGAGAGGGAGATTGCTTAAGTAGGAAGCGAGCGAGAGAGAGAGAGAGAGAGAGAGAGAGAGAGAGAGAGAGAGAGAGAGAGTTGTAAATTAATGAAGAAAGTAGAGGGTGAAGCTATAGGTAGCTATGTTATGCAGAGAAGGGAAATGTGTTTCTTGATTTCTTAATGAAAGTGCGAGGAAGAGTCGAGAGGAAGAAGGGGATGGATATAAGGGGCTGGGAAAAGAGATGGAAAAGAGACAGATTTGACTCAAGAAAACCAATTAATTAATTTGATTTTCTTTTCTTTTTTCTCACAAGTAGACTAGTTTTCTGGTGATGATCAATTTGGTTTGTGTAGACAAGAGAGAGAGATATATATATAAAGAGAAAAGTCCATTGCTGACCAGTTCAACCCCAACAACAATTCACTATACTCACAAAAACCATTTCTCTCTCTGTCTCTCTCTAAACTAGTAGTGATCAGTGAGCGACCACGCGGAAGGAGGAAACGAAGATTCTTGGTCTTATCCTCTGGCTTTAATTAATCTCTGACTTTCCAATAACTTTTTTCTTACGAAAATGAAAAAACAAAACGTGATTTTTTTTCTTTCTTCTTTTAGCGAGTTATCAATTAACACTGTAGAAAATCAATAATCTATATAATTGATAACATTAGAATTTTCAATAACATATCGAATTGGATGCAAGGAACTGACTAACTGACCTAATTCACAGTTGTTATGTGATTTTGTTACCTGTAATAATAACGGTTGACAGTCTTATTTATTTATTTAATAAATAGAACAAAATAGAGAGAGAGTAGTGGTATGATGGTATCTGACGTAGGGTAGTGGCGTATTGTGAAAAGCTTAGCTTACGTTGATGATGATAGATAAGGGAGTAAGGGAGGGCCATGTGGGCACGAAAACGCGCGCGCCTATATGAACTGCCCACTTGAACACTATTTTATTTATTCTATCTATAAATATATTCGACTCTTCATCAAACGATCAAATTAAAATATTACTTGCGATTGGAACATATTCTTAATCTATGTTATATCATTATCATATGTTCTTGATTTTGGAATTCTCTAGCTAACTGCTGTGTTCACACCTTATATCTTTCTCCAATTTTGTGTTCACACCTTAGATTTTGAAAGTTCTTATGTACAACAAATGTATTTATCATCGCTTTAAAACAAAATGTTGTGACTAATACATGAGAAATTGTTGTGAGCTAAACGTCGTTGTACTTTCTGTTTTAGGTAAACCGGGTCGTGTTGAAATTCAATCACTAACTAAAAACTAACATAAGTCGAGAAATATTATAAAACTCTTTAAACACGAAACAACTCACAAAATTTGAGGTCCAGATCCTTTTAGTTTTTCTATAAGAGAATAAATTATGACATGTTTGGGAGTGCTTCTGCTTATAAGTGCTTTTGGATCACCAAAACGCTTTTCAGAGAAGCACCTAATAGATGCTTCTTCAAGAAGCACTTTGAATTTTTAATAAATTTTTTGACATTCTTTTAAAAAATCGCTTATGAATAGAAGTGATTCATTCTTGCAAAAATATTCTCAAACGAGCCCTTATTGTCTCTAACTTAACCACTTAAGTTCATCAAACTTGTGTCGATGAGGCCCACAGACTCATATGAACGAATATCGATTTAGAGACAATTAGCACAACTCTTAACAAGAAGTTGTAAAAACGTTGTATTTTGGTCCTATATGCATGATTTTTCTTATTTCTTTTTAAAATTGTCATCTCACCTTTTTGTTACCAATCACCACGTCAAAGAACTTTTCTTGGGCAGTAGAAAATTGAATGTGCTCAACTTCTATATATGGGTCAGAGCATGAGTTTTTAACTTTGTAATACTTTGAAAAATGGTAATCCGTCCAAAGAGATTCAGCAAAGTGAAAATGAAAGAATGCCATTTTCCTATAAATTATGAGTTTCGGCTTTTTAACTATTTTTATTTACCTATCTGCTAGATTGCTGGCATTCTTCCAAAGTTTTGTACTCTTTTATTCCCTTTAGATATCTTCACATGCTAAAACCTCTTTTGCCAGGGGATAAAAAGTTTTTTGGTTTTATGTTCGTAGGCCTCCTGCCTTGGTCAAATCAGATATGCTTTTTTCATTTTTGGGAAATTTGGATTTTAATTTGATAGGCTTGTGAAAGTTGGTAAATTGTGAATGTCTCCATCCCCCAACATGTGCCTTTTTCCCTTTTTTCGTCTCAATTATTTGCATTTTAATACTCATATATATCCACTAGTTTTTTTTTAAAAAAAAAAAACTTTAAGTATATTTTTAATCAAAAAATTTTGTTTTTTTGGTTAAAAAAAGTTTAGGAGAAGATTGACTACTTTCACCACTAGCATCAAGCAAACCCACAACTTCGAGCCAGAAGGATTTATGTGTGGCACCCAACTGCCAGCAGAATGAATTAATTAATTAATTAGTTTGTCTTATCTTCTTTTTCTTGAGTGTATTGTTGGATGAGCGATGACGTAATTGTTATTAATAGGCATGGGTAGGCTAAATTAAATTTTTGGCTGATAAAATAACAACTCCCCTGGGCTGTAGCCCAAGTTAGTCCCTTCTAGGGACTGTCCTTGCTCACAACTCAATCAAGTGATGACTCATGTTGGTTTCCAAATCACCCCAGAAAAAAGCTGAAGTGGCAAGGTACATTATATTTAATGTATTTCTCTTATTAAAGAATAAATACTGTTAAAAGTTAAGTAATCTTAGTTTTTATGTAACTTTGAAATATTTTATATTTGATGTCATCGACAGAATCTGGATGCCTCAAGTATGCACCAAAGAAGACTTAGTATTAATAGCGAGTTGCAGCCTAATTTAGACTTGGAGACATAGAAGCAATTGTTTTCATTAAAAGGTTAGATAGACTCCTTCGAAATAAAATTAAAACATATTTGTTTTCCATTCATTTATTTATGTTTTTATCACTATTTTCAGGTTGGAAATGAAGGTGAAATACAAGATAATGATGACTCCTTCAAGTTTTTAATTTTAATACTTTTGAATTCATAATATTTTGTTTTACATATGAATTGAGATTTGAGATTCTATTATTATTAGGTTTTTTTTTGTTTTTGTTTTTTGTGAATGGTATTTACAACTCTCTTTTTTTTCTTTTTGTGACGGACCGCTAAACACCTTTTATTTGTGTCTGACAAAACGCATTTCTAAGATATTATTCTTCATCACATTTCTAAGCTAACCACCATTTCATCGAAGAAAAACAACTAAGCCATCAGTAACATGAATATCTGAATTAACAAACTCATAAATGAAAAGAAAAAATAAAATTGTGTTCTCCGAAGAATGGTAGTTATAACTGAAAAGAAAAGAATCTTCAGAAGAAAATGACGTGAGTTGGAAGCACTGAATTTGTCTAATAAACTGGTTCAAAAAATGAATTTTTTTTCTTTTGATGGGAAAAAGCATGTGGTGATTACTTCTATTTAATTTCTGATTTGGCTTGCAATTAGGGAATCGCAAAGCTTAAGATAAGTCGTTCGCTGGTTGCGTAGAAAATAAGCACTTCAAATTTGAAATTTGTTTCAACACTTACCGCAAAGTTAAGAGTTAGTTGGTAATTTTGAATCAACTTGATCGCGTTGATGTGTGCATCACTTATGTTATTATCAGGACTAAGTCGCAAGATCTTGACATGATTTAGATTTGGAAAAGATCATCTTTGAATCTACGTACTAGCAGATTGAATGTCGGCTGTCTACATTGCATTTTCTAAGTTATTGGACACACATTCAAGTTTACTGAGCAACTTTTTCAAAACTTTCCGTTCCTGTCAATGTCAAAAGAGACTAAAACCGAGTTAATATAATTTCCAAGAACCTGCCAAGTGATTGTGCAGAAAGAGAGGACGAGCGAAATGAAGCATGAAACTTTGTTGGGTCCCTTACAACTCTCCAGTTCTTTATTTCGGGTCATGATGCAAACCGTGTGGGGCTTCTTCTTGGTTTTTTCTTCTGAGCTCGTCCCATTTTGTCTTTATTATTATTTTTTTTAATTTTCTTTGGGTTTTTGGGTTGGGATTTAACCAAGTCAAAAGCTAAAAGCGTTATAATTATGTCAGATGAGAAAGAGACATAGCACCCAAGGAACAAGTTCTTCCACTCGGTTTCAAAGACTCAGTCAGAGTATTCAAGGGGTTCATGTTGGTTCTTTCATCTGTAGGAGATTTGAATGCTTAATTTCATTAATTCATTGAATAGGAAAGCGACTGTGTATATTCAACAACCATATTATAACACATGTGCAATTTTATCATTAATATGTAAGTTCTGAACTCTAAACCTAGCAAACTATAGTAGTGATTAGGTAAATTATGAAGATCCCAATTTTTTTGTCCTAGTATATGTGGTAGTTGATAGGCACAGCAAATCATCACATGCAGATATGGGTTTAGTAAAGTTGGCCAGAGTGGATGTTCTCCTCATTCTCCACTTGAGTTAGAATCTCCTTTTTCATAATTTAGATTAGATTAAAGTAAAATATCACTTATATAAAATAAAAAATCATCACATTGGCAACATAAATGTCTCGTAAAGCCTAAGATGATAATCAATGATGGATCTATAATTTTTAGATTGGGGGTGCGCCAAAATTTAAAACTTAGTTTTGAATTGAAAATGAAAAGGAAATAAAGAAGAGTTAAGTAAAATCAATTTGGCAAAAAACTAAACTAAAAACTAAAAACTAAAATCAAATGATATGACTAGTAACGCGGTATTAGTAATTCCTGAAATTCGGTAGAAAAAGAAAGCACTATTGCTATGGAAAAACACAGTAAAATAGACTATTTTCAATAGTTGCTGCCTTCCTTTCTTCCCTAATGAATAAAGACACCTTTCCATCTCCTTTTCTTTCACAACCTTGGGAAAATGGAAATGACTTTATCATCTTAAATGGGGAGCCAACACAAGCTTAATTGTGATTTTCTTTTTGTGTAATATCATTTTTTTTCTTCTTCCCAAATGTGCAAAGGATTGGTAAAAGGGGTGGGGCGCCAAGGTCACTTCCAGCGTGGCCTTCACTCCTCTCCTAGTGGTAATGCCATTGGTAAAATAAACACATTTGGAAAGCAAAGTTGAAATGTGCAGTATACACATGTTATGATATAAATGGATGATACCACCTGTCACAATAATTTTCCTGAATTTTTAGCCCCATCTATCTAAGGCCATCTTCAGTCATAGGGCTAAATGTAGTCCAGGGCTAAAAATTTAACCCCTCAAAATATTAATTTTTTAAAGAATAGTTGAAGATTAAATTTTTCCATCTCCAGCCATGCATGGCTATATTTTAGTGTATTTTATATTTTATTATTTTGAGAAAGGGAAGTGGGGAGTACTTTAATGTTTGATGGTTGAAAAGCACATGGTGGGGCCCACTATGAATTTGGCCTAGGCCAAAGCTGGGCTACATTTGGCCCGGTTGGAGGGCTAAAGGGCCAAATGTAGCCCTCCAAATTTGACCAAAATTTTATTTAGCCTATGGTTGGAGATGAGTTTTGCATTATTTTAGGGCTATATTTGGGATATAGCCCATGACTGAAGATGGCCTAAGAGCATGAATCCCCCAAATACCAAGAGAGGAAAACCTACTGACCAATTTGTGTTCATGGATTAGAGGAATACCTATTCTGGGTTCAAATTTTATTTTCTTTGTAAGCCCACAACACTAATTGCTCTCTGTCATCTTGACAGGCCTGGGTTGTGGCCCAGACATTTCTTATAGCATTCATCTGTGTCGTTTGGCTTCACAGAATGGGTTCTGTGCGCCTATTTTCGGACATTGTCTTGAGCCCTTAGGCTCCAATCCCCATGTGGTAAATCTAGTGGTGTAAAACTATCTCAAGGAAATACTAACAATAACAGTTCAATTTAATGAGACTCAATTCAATCTCCATTTTATTGAAGAAAATCATAAGTTTTATAGACGACATTTGTTGAGTTGAGAGGAATAACTTTTTCCAAATTAAATTATATGAGTAACAATTTTTATCCGAACCAAATATGTCATACGATCACTTTCTGAAATGTTACCGTGAGATATGATCTGACAGTAACAAAACCCATTTAGTTTAAACTTACCCTAACCAACAACCATAACCAGATTTTGGTACAGAAGTGTAAGAGCATGGCAGCATGGAGGGTCTATTCATTTTGGGGTGGGGGTTGTGGTCACAGGCGGTGAACTGTGGTGCACAGTTTCTCGACATGTCAACCTGAAAGCTATAGCTTTACTTTTTGGACTGGTGGATAGTCCAGCCAGGCTAAGGCTTATATGCAAACCTTGGCACATATGGACGCCACAAAAGCCAATTTCAATGAAGATCAGTAGGACCACAGCATCACACAGCAAGAGCATTCAATTTGCATCTTTGTGGCTTTTAATTACAAACCGTACGATGATAGAAAATTTGTCAACTTTTACCTCTTAAATTTGAATCAGCAGAATTTTTTTGGGAAGAGATATCACTGAACGCTTGTTTTCTTGATGTTCACACTGAAGTAACTTCCCCCATGATCAAGATAAAAATTGAATTGAATTGAAATTCTTGCATGGAACTATTGTATACAGTGTTTTTTTTTTTGGGGCAACCATCCTTCGTGTATTTGTGGTACTGTATGGAAGAATGCTGATGATAAGGGCCAAGTGGTATTTACACATTTAAGTGAGTTCACTGTCAAGGATTTTGATTTGTATATTTAATCAAATGTGGTTATGCACTCTTCGAATACAAATTCATTTTCTGAAAGATCCTAGCTTTTGTGTTTTGGTGGGTCTCCGAGATCCTTTTAATGAACTAAGTTGCGTTGAAGGAATATCTATATGATATGAATGATTGCGTAAAGCCCGTGATAGCAATAGAACCGGAGAAAGTAAACAAAAAATACAATCCTTTTCTATTATATTAGCATTTTCATTAGTATTAGATTAATATTAGTTAGAGATCTCGGCTCAGCCGCGAGTCCTTTCTTGATGAAGTGTTGGCACCATAGTATAAATGAGGAATTTAAGCCAATTATGATATAACATGGATAAGTTTTTTGGTCCACGATACTTTTGATGAACCTCAATTTAAAGTTGCAAGAGGAAGATAGTGACCAATCATCTGCTGAAAAAGCCGAAAGAGACAAGCTGCATAGGCCAACCATAAATGTGAAGTACATGGGGGGATCTAAGTTCAAAGATCTTTTATTAATTTCAATCATTCTCCAATGTTGTCTTTGCTTGTGCTGTGTGTTGTGTTGTTGAGGGAGAGCGTGAAAATGTGTCAGAGAGAGAGAGAGAGAGAAAGTCTCAATAACTTTAGCCAAACAGGTAAGTTACAACTACCTCACCTTGTGACACACATAGGTAGGAGTTAAAAGGGAAAAATAAACACATGGGTAGGAGTTAAGGGGAAATTAAATTTGTTTAGCCTAACCTACTGGATTGCTGACTGACAAGGGAAATCATCATCAGGAGTTGTATCTCTTACTGCTACTCTTAAGCTCTGTTCTTCTTCTACTTGCAAATACTTCTCCATGTCTCATTAACCAGAACCTCTCTATTTCTTCTGCTTTCCTGCCTGGAATCCTCCCAGCTATAAGACCCCACCTGAGCTACAAACAAGTCTAGTTAGAAAACCATTTTCCAAAACCACATCAATGTTTTGCACTGAATATGATTAAAAATGCATTATTTGGTTGCATAGGATTCTTGCACACCACAAACATTTCTGGACAAATCATGTTCATGTACAATAATTGGTCTAGTTACTTCTCTCTCTCTCTCTCTCTCTCTCCACTTTGTTGGACCAAGTTTGTATCCCCACTCTCTCTCAAATAACAAAGAAAACTATGTGAAGAGATTCAACAAGAAAAATTATTTGAGCTTGACATGTTATTGACACTAAAAAAATCATACCGGCATTCACCTTTCTAAAATCATAAATAAATTTGTACGTATGAAAGTGTGCACGATGACTATCTTGGAACGACAACAAAATTTCTTTATTTCTTTTTTGTTTTTAAAACACTTTCCATGACCACTAGAGCATGTTGTGAAGAATTCTTAAATGTGAAGGCTGGCAGGCATCACAATCAGATATGATCACATGATCATGAACTACATAAATGCATGAGGAGGAGTCACCCGGGACTCACTCACCGACTCAGATAATATCGTATGAGAAACTTTTTGTACTTGGCTATGGTGTACCCACATTTCAATAACTATTTCTATTGCTCTGCTTTCCAAGTTTGAAGGCACATTTATAGTTTGCCTAAAAATAAAAAATAAAAACCAGTGTTCTTGAATTTGACGTTTTTATTTGTTACCTGTCTCCGACGAGCTTGTACATTCTGCAAATGAGATCTTCTTCTTGTTCAGACATGTTTATGAACTCCCACTCAATGCTGCTCACCTCTGCAAAACACATGCAACAGAGAACACAAAGACTTTAGTTATTGAAATACCCAACCGAAACAAAAAAGAAACCAAGAAGTTAACCCAAAGTTTGCATCTTTTTGGGTTGTTTTCTAAAGAGATAAAAACCCAGAAAAGTAAGTTTACAGAGGATGGCATTTGTCCAAGAAAGAGACAAAAAAAAAAAAAGACAGCAAAAAATGAAGAAAACCCATTAAAAAACAAAGGAAAAGAGGGAGAACCCATAAGGAGATTTGAGAGAGAGAGAGAGAGAGAGAGAGAGAGAGAGAGAGAATGAATTGGATGGTTTGCCTTCAGAGCAACAGGTGCTGGTCTTGGCTTGTTTTCTGCGGCGTTTGTCCATAGCTTGCTTCTCTTTTGCAGCAGTTGGTATATTAGCAAGTGAAATTTGAGAGAAGACAGAGAAGAATCTAGAGAGAGAACAAAGGGAGAGAAACCCAAGTAGAATTTTTTTTTGAGTGATAAATTAAGAACAAGAATTGGGTTTAAATAGTTTCCCAAGAGGGATTTCAGGAAATATATGGATTGCTGGGTTTTCAATGAGTCCTTGTGTATGTGTGTTTTTTTTTTATAAAAAAAAAATGTTCATTGAGAGAAGAGCTTGAACGCATTTGGGAAGAAAGCAAATGGAAATATGGAATGGCAGGTCCTACCGAACAAACAAATTAAAATTATGTTGACTTGTAGTTGTCTTTGTAGACGTATGTTTACAAGGTCAAAGGGTTGTTGAATTCTTAGTGAAATGACATAAATACCCTTTATTTTTGTATGTGTTAGTTAATTTGTCTTCTGAGGTGGCCTTGGGGCTTCATTGGTATTTTACCAAGGGGATTTGTGATGTGTCCACTTGAAGATGGTGATGTGGCACACTCCCAAGCATTCCCTACGATGAAAATGAAACATGGAGAGTGGAGTGGAGTAGATAATTGGAATATAATAACAATTAACTCATTAATTAATTAATTGATTAGATGTTAATCCTTCAGGTTGTACTGTGGATATAATCAATTTGCACATAATTCGATGTGACTTCCGACGACTAGCTCCATATCAAAGTGGTTCTTTCAAATTTTATTTTATTTTGGTCGGATCTTTCAAATTTTATTTGAGGAAGGCTGAAGCTGTCATGACAACTAGCTGCTGACATTGACTGACACACCAAGAAAAATACACATCAGGCATAAGAGGAGTGCTACAAAGCCTACCAGTTTGGATAGACTGTTTATATCTCAGCAATTTGGATCTCTATTAAGTTTTCCTTGTCCATTCATTCATTTAGTTAGAGGGCCTAAATTATTAAGATTGGACAATAAGAATAGTCTTAAATATAGGTAGGGTTTTACTACTAGTAGGAATATTTGTCCACTCATCGCGTAGTAGTGGATGATTTTCAGCCGTGCATGCATGTAAGTTCTACACAACAAGAAAAAAATTAGATTTACTATTACAAGCGTTAAAGATTTTCTTTGACTTGTCTCGTAATAGAGTTCTCAAGAACAAATCGATCAGTTAAACACATCTCAAATTATTAACTGATGTTGTTCTGTCATATCCAATGTCTAGACTGTAGTTTGTTAGTTCTAAATTGTAATCAATTTGTTAAGCAATGCCAAAAAGCAGGGGGGTTGTTGGCTACTTTTACAGTTAAAACTTAAAATCTACTTTTAGTTGTAATGCTATTATGGATAATTGGTTTCCAGATAATTGTTTGCTCATACTCTACTTGTTTTTTTTTCTTGGGGCCAATCATACTCTTTATCTGTTTTAACTTGCTATTTAGTCACTTTTTAGCTTCTTCCCATTGCACATTGGGGCTTGAGTGGGGGTGGAAGTCAGACAAAAAAAAAAATATGTCTTTCTTGTTTGTTCTATTTGGTGGTGACCATCACTTTCAAGAATTAATGGTAGAAAATGGATGTGGTTTACAAGATTTGATTCTGAATGCTGGTCGTAATATCACATCAGTCCAAAAGGAAAAAATTTAAAAAAAATTAAAAGGCGATCCAAAGTGCAAGCTAATGTTGTTTTCACTCCTCAACTTTGGACTTTGATCAAAATAGGATGCGATTTTACCCCAAAAGTTGAAATTTGTTAGGGGGAAGTTGATAAAAATATAAGTTCTCAGGTTTGTGCATGACTTTACACTAATTCTTACTTACAAAACTTTCTTAAAGGTCAGCCTTGAGAAGATTCTTGCATGGATGAATGTTTGGTAGGACAATTAGAAAGGTCAAAAAAGGAAAGAGAGAAGCCAAATTAACTTTCAAGATTATGTCTTATTCTTTCGATTTCATGCTGGACCTTTGTGGTTGCCCTAAAACAGAGCTCCCTATAAATCACATTTGACAGCTTTTGCAAGGTTTTATTTAATAACGTTTCTGAGCCTTTCCAAGTTATGTAACTTCAAAGTTCCTAAAGCAGGCTACTTGACACATTTTCATGAGCTCAGATCTTGGTTTTTTTATATCTATAGCTGGCTAGCAAACACCATGTTTTTGTTTTTGTTTTTATCACAGCTACAAAAGTAGATTAATCGTAAACTCCAGAAGTAAATCATTGAAAATAAGAGTGCAAAGTAAAAGATAAACACCAGAATCCCAAACACAAGTGAGGACACAAATGGACATAAAATCTTTGGTTTAAAAATATTTCCCTAAATTTTATTTGTAAGACGAGAGACATCTTTCTCAAAAGTTCAAAAAAAATTTGCTACTGGAGTATAGCGCAATCAAACATTAATATGATGGCATGATATTACAATGACTTTGTCAAGTCAATATATGATAGTTCAAGCTTTTTTAGAGTGCATTTGGATGGTATGTATATAAGGTTAATGGCGTAGCGTGATAAACAAAAGGCAATCAAACGATTAGCTTAAAAGAATCAAAGCCTCTAATCCACCGAAGTTGAGAAAACTTCAAAGTTTATTGAATAACAATAAGGATAAGAACCCGACATCCTTAGCTAAAGTTGGTTTAAATACTACCTCAAGTCCTAAAATCCCTAGGAATCCAAATAGAAATTAAAAACTAAAATAAAAAAAATTCCAAAAACTAACTCAAAAACTAGAATGCTTCTTTGGGCTATTAAACGACGTCAAACGCCCAAAAAAACCCCATAAGTCACAGTAAAGCAGTGAGTTTGTGACACCGTTCTCTTCGAAAGGACGGGTCATAGACCCAAATTTGTAGTTTACCTTATTTGCCATCCCTCGCGTCACTCAAGCTTCTCTTCAATTGATTCCGTCATTTGTTCTACATTAGTTAAATCCATTGCATATATTGATAAAATCCATATCAAATGTACTACGTCTAGTTATTTCAAATATATTCAATGTAATATTTGCTAGTTTTTATTGTCTTCTTGTTAAATCCAAATCCTTTATTTCAAATTTCTGTACTCAAATGGAAACTAACGGCAACTAGAACCAAAATTACAACAAAAGGCTTCAAGGTTAATTAGCCTAAGCGATGAAGGAAGGTAGAATTCGGTTAGAATTTAGGATACATTTTGCCCACAATTTACAAAAGCACAAATCTCTTTGATCCCTATATATGAAATATGAACCCAGGCTTCTCTTCCGTTAGAATATTATAATTTTGTTGGGTAATTTTTAAATACTTGGTTGTGTGTGTGTGTTTTTTCTTTGAAGTACTAACTTGTGCGAAACCTGACACCCTCATTTTAAGTTTGATTATTTGATGGGGAATAAGAGAGAATGTCGTTTCACGGAACTCAAATATGTCAAGTTGAATTAGAAAATTGATATATCGCTACATGAGTGAGTTGATGATATATGATCGTCATATCACTACACTGAAATAATATATAAAAATGAATATGTTCTGTGCACAAGAGAGAGAGAGACTCAGAGAGCAAGAGGAACAAATTAAAAGCAACTACAAAATTAGTTTTGACTTTGGGTTTGGGGGGCAAAGCAGAATGGTGGATGGAAAAAGGAAATGAACAGAAGTCATATCTGCTGTAAGGCCTGGCCTGCCATTCGTATTTCTTGGTGACATAGTTTATATTAACTTGGAAAAAAGAAACGAATGAAATCCCTGGCTTGGATTCTCAAGGACAGTCCTAATTTTGTCTGCCTTTTTTCTTTTTCTTTTTTACCAATATCCATACTTCACAAGATGCTTTTTTGAACAATAAGAACAAGTGTGTATGGATTGTACTAGATATACATTTGGTTGCTGCATGCCATGAATGGTAAATTGGAATTTTCACTTTACAACATGGGCATATTCTTATGTTCAAGGAGGTTTAAGGCTTCCAAAGTGGAGAGTTGTTGAAGAATATAAATTCTTACATCAAAAATTCGACAAAATGAAATATGACACCACTTTTAATAACACCGATGTCTTTTGTGATAAAATTTCACATCTTCTAGGCTTTGTAGGTGGTTAAGTTGGAAAGAATGTCGGTATTGCTAGTAGTGAGCCGTTGGCCTATCTCTCTAATAAAGGGTGAAAGCAGAAATAAGTGCTTAATGAGTATCGCAATGAATTATATATCTTCATATCAACAAAAAGACCAATCTGCGCCCAACTGTGTTCAGGGCTTAAGTTATGTGGTTCCTTTACAGAAAAGGACTTAATGGACTGCAACAGGAATGTTGTAGTTTTTCCATAAAGGGGAACACAAATGTTGACCACAAAAACAAAACAAAAAACACAATGAATTGCTTTACCCGTATTTTTGCCCACATATGCCAATCAAAATGCTTGATTTTGAAGCAAACCTAACAACTTATAGACAACAATCAAAGCTAACGAAAAATAAGGGGAACCCAATTGGCCCATGCATTTATTGGCTCATAGCTGCAATAACAAGGGCATGGCTAATAAGTATGGGGGCATATGATATGCTATATGCAATTCAATCATTACCAATTCACTGCTCATGTTGCTGCCTTGCCTAGCCTACATTCAACCAATCATGAAAAACCAGACACAATTTATGGTGGAAGCTCTGGTTGAATGGAAGAGAGATAATTTGAGGGCTCAGTAAAAATCAAACACAGGTCCACAATCTGCAAGCCAACTGTTCTCACTCACACTCCCCTAAAAAGTTTGCACAATCTTCATTGGTTTAAATTTAATGCTCTAAGAAAGTCATATGAACTTACCAAACTCCAAGTGCAATGAAATGATTGTTAGCAACCTGGAATTTGAACAGATTCAACATCAGTATTGCAGAAACAATAAACCTTGGGCTGGACATTAATATGAACCTGACACAAGATCACCTGAAAATCAATGTAGGTAGGAAACAGGCTAATGAATCCTTTCTAAATAACCAGCTACATATGATTAATCTTTCGATTCGGATGTTGTCAGAATGTTACATATAAGCAACTCAATGGATATATCATATATGTCTTTTAAGTATGATTCAACATTGCCAGAAGGGATGCCAAATATGCAACTCAAGACCACAATGTGATAAGGGGCTAACCAAAAGTGAGCATGTTACAATCCATCGATGTTTGACGTTCTTTTCGAGCAACGAATAGATGGTCTAAGAAGTAGATTATGCTCAGTAAATAATCATAATAGCTTTTAATTCTGTAAGGTAAGCAAACAAAAAGCCAGTCACGAGTTGTCCGAATCTGCACCCTACTGTGTAAGGACCACAACCTAGCAGGATGTTAATAGGGTTGGTTCAAGTTGAAATATATAACACAGTACTGTTCTGACTTGTGGAACAGAGGCTGTGGTTTCTTTACCAAAAAAATAAAATAAAATTGAAAGCTTGTTATTTTGCTATAAATTGGAACATAAAAATGAGCTGGGTTTACCCATCCTTGCGGACCTTGTCCATATATGGCAGCCAAAATGGTTGAGACATAACTAATTACAAAGCAGACAAGCAGCAAAGTTAAAGACAAGCTAGTTAGTTGAAACTTGGCACATGGATTTATTATCTCATTGCTGGAATACGATTACAAGCAGTAATTGTTAAGGGCTGGTTTGCAAGAACTATGCAGACACTAGAATTCATGCGTAACACCTCATGTTGTTGCCTATGTTCATCAAGGAAATAAAAAAAACCAGTCACTATTATAGAGAAGTTTGTTGTGAAAGGATCTGGTGGACTAAACGGCTTTCTAAGGGTCTATCGATCCATTGAAGACAACCCGGATGAAAATGATGCTTCAATCATACATCACATGCATGGAAATCCCTGCCTATCTGTAACATATGGAAGAAGTATACGGTGGGAGCTCGGTTTGAATTGAACAGAAAAAACCAGCTAGTCTCACCTAAATGATTGCAGAATCTTAAATACTGATTCAGCTCTGAATCTATGGTTACCTTGATGCTTTCCCCATCTCAAAATTCTATACTAAATGAACCAAAATCTTATATAGCTCTAAGAATTTTTGCCTTCAAAACATATAGCTGGGTTACTTTGCATACACGAAACCTATTTCACCCATTTTTAAAGTTCTGTTCCAACTTCAATATGATGTCAAGCTATTACAGCCTGTCTAGGATACTTGGACAAATTGAACCTAAACTTAGGCCTCATGAAACTGCCACGATATGATAGTTGGAACTCTTTAGCCCAGCATAACAAGGCAACCAAATAACGCAACAATCAAAGTAACATATAATACCAAATCAAAGTCATACTAAGCTTTCATTCAAACATAATAGTCTACCAAATTCCAACCCTAAATCACTACCAAAAAGGTGTAAGTAAAGTTCTACACCCCATTCCACTAAAAGGAAAAAGAAGGAAGAAAAAAGTTCTAAACCACATTAGAACTAGTAGCAGATATCATCTGATCTTAAACATCACCCCCACGAAGACGAAGCACTAGGTGCAGGGTTGACTCTTTCTGGATGTTATAATCAGCCAGGGTACGTCCGTCCTCAAGTTGCTTCCCAGCAAAAATGAGCCTCTGCTGATCCGGAGGGATACCCTCTTTGTCTTGGATTTTAGCTTTCACATTGTCATTTGTATCGGAACCCTCAACATCAAGAGTGATTGTCTTCCCAGTCAGAGTTTTAACAAAAATCTGCGTTCCACCACGAAGGCGAAGGACAAGATGCAAAGTAGATTCCTTCTGGATATTATAATCTGCCAAAGTCCTGCCATCCTAAAGCTGCTTTCCTGCAAAAATAAGCCTTTGTTGGTCAGGTGGGATCCCTTCCTTGTCTTGAATTTTTGCCTTCACATTGTCTATGGTATCAGAGCTCTCCACATCATGAGTGATGTCTTGCCTGTCAAGGTCTTCACAAAGATCTGCATACCACCTTGCAAACGGAGAACAAGATGCAAGGTGGATTCCTTCTGGATGTTATAATCAGCAAGGGTCCTACCATCCTCTAGCTGCTTTCCGGCAAAAATAAGCCTCTGCTGGTCAGCAGGGATTCCTTCTTTATCTTGAATCTTCGCCTTGACATTGTCTATGGTATCCGAACTCTCCACCTCCAGAGTGATAGTATTTCCAGTCAAAGTCTTGACAAATATTTGCATCCCACTCCTTAATCGAAGAACAAGATGCAAAGTAGATTCCTTCTGGATATTATATTCTGCCAAAGTCCTGCCATCCTCAAGCTGCTTTCCTGCAAAAATAAGCCTTTATTGGTCAGGTGGGATCCCTTCCTTGTCTTGAATCTTTGCCTTGACAGGTCTATGGTATCCGAACCCTCCACCTCAAGAGTGAGTCTTTCCGGTCAGCGTCTTAACAAATATTTGCATCCCACCCCTTAATCGAAGAACAAGGTGCAAAGTAGATTCCTTCTGGATGTTGTAATCGGCCAAAGTCCTACCATCTTCCAACTGCTTTCCAGCAAATATAAGCCTCTGCTGGTCAGGCGGAATCCCCTCCTTATCCTGTATCTTAGTCTTGACAATATCAATAGTGTCCGAGCTCTCCACCTCAAGGGTGAAAGTCTTGCCAGTAAGGGTTTTCACAAATATCTGCATGCCACCCCTTAAACGCAGAATCAAATGCAGAGTGGATTCTTTCTGGATGTCATAGTCTGCCAGCGTCCTACCATCCTCAAGTTTCTTCCCAGAAAAGATAAGACTCTGTTGCTCAGGTGGTATCCCTTCCTTGTCCTTAATAAGGGCTTTGACATTGTCTACGGTGTCGTAGCTCTCAACTTCAAGAGGAATGGTCTTCCCTGTAAGTGTCAACCCAAAGATCTGCATCTGTACAGTACAACAGTTCGTAAGAATAAGAAACCTTAGAGGCCAAAACTTAGATTTGATTTTCTTCCACAGATTACAACAAAAAACCAAAACAGAGGCCTAAAATTCAAAGATGCATTAATTCTAACTACAATCTTTAATAAGGTAACAAAGGTTTACATACTAAAATTATCTACAATTCTTACGCAGATCACAAGCATAATCAACTTGAGAATCTGAACGAACCCTAGAAATCCTAGTGAGAAAATTGAGATTTTTTGTTGTTGTTTGGTTGCTCTGTAAGCTTTTTTGGCTATGTGATTTTTGGGAATTGGGGGGTGAGAGAGGTAGGTGGTATTTATAGGAACGGGAGGGAGTTAAAACAGTTTAGGGATTGGAGCGCGCTAGCGGGAAGTCAGGTTATTTCTTCGTGCCCAAGACTTCTAGAACTTTCTGGACTCTCTCTCTCTCTCTCTCTCTCTCTCTCTCTCTCTCTCTCTCTCTCTCTCTCTCCGCCTTTTGATTCTTTTGCGTCTACCAAGTATTTTCTGAAAAAAACTGTTTCTGAAAGGGTTTGGTTTTTATGTAATTACATGGATGGCATAATTGTAAAATTTCATTTGATTTGATTATTAACCCAAAAGTGCTTTTAAAATAGTGTAGTTTACAATAGCCAACCCAAAAATAAACTACGCAACGGGAAGTTGAATTTCAATCAAACTTAAAGTCAAAGAGCCAAACAAACAAATGGTTTAGGGTTTAATGATCCAGCAACAATTGGAATAGTACGTCCTATTGATCGAAATCTGACATACAGGATGATTCCGAATCACAAGCAGTTGGGAAACAGATTATTTCAACTTTTATTTTTTCTTTCGGTAACAGTATACATAACTACAGTACTATGAGTCGAGTTTGCTGCCTACTTCCTAGTTCTAAGAAATTACAACAAAAATAAAATTGGCTACTACCAGAGAACAAATGCCCATTGTTTTTAAAATTGTTATGATCAGTGATTATGGTGTCGGTTGAGGTCGTGATGCTCTCACCACTGCCTTCCTATACCTCCAATTCGACGAGCCAGCTCGAAATCCTTCTTCACTGAGGAAACAAAAGCAAATGAAACAGGTTTGTTACAATATTGTGTGCAATGTAATGGTACAATCGTCAAAGACTGGCTGAAACTCAAAGTAGAAGATGTAACAGGGCCAACTGATAAAGGTTTGACACATTTAGGGCAATTACAACAGCTTATCGGATGGTTAATCAAATGATACAGAAAGTAGTACTGCACATCCCTTTTGAGTGCATCAAAACTCATTTTCCATAAGTAAAGTATTTAAAATCATGGTTCCAAAAGAGATTAGTGCTGCTGAAATAGGCATATGAAATGCTAAATCATCTTTCATTTAAGGAAGCTCCTCTAATACCAAAGATTCATTAAATTGAATATAATCTGTCCTTTGAAGGTAAAAAACAGAAAAGAGTGCAAGCTTTCATAGTTTAGGCAATATCTCACTACAAGCATCAGTCACAACTAAAAAGTTTTACATTAGCATTAGGAAAACATCAATTAATTACGCAAATTTCAAATTTACTTACTAAGAGTGACACGCTTTGCATGAATTGCACAGAGCATGGAATCTTCAAACAGATGAACTAAATGATCCTCTGCTGCCTACAAAAGAAGAAAATACCAATAAGCATGAACATGATTAATTTGTCTTCTAATAATTTATAGCAAGTACTTGAATGGCTTGCACAAAGGATTGCTATAGTGGCCTATGGTTACATGGTATGCTTGGGATAATGAAAAGAAATTCCTGCAACCAAATCCAAGCAGTTTGTTGGATAGGCTTGATTTGTTGAATAGAACAATAGTGGTAGTAAACAAGAAACTATAGATTGTTATCAAGAACAGTGTTCTAGTTTCAACAGAATGAGTAAGGCCTTAAGAATCTTGGGTTGGCAGCAATGCCATTGTGTAATCAAAGCATACAATAAACAGAAAATTGGAAGGAAGTATCCAATGCACTTCCATGATGCTTACGGTACCTATGGCATAGCATCACTCATCGAGTCTGAAATTGGATAAACAAGATGATGGATAAACAAGATGATGCTAGGACTTACTGAAATTGGAATGCAGACATTTACTAGTTTATTAAACAGATTGAAAAAAGGAAGGGGGTAAGACAAGTAGCCTTTGCATGGTTATTCTGTTACATGCAACCACATTCACTTGCCATTCAAATAAAATTAAAATATTTATTCACCTCTTGAATTGCCACTAGAGCATCAGGTGTCCAACGTATAGAACCATGAGACAGATTGTTGGAGACCTCTCTTACCTAAAAGTAGTGACAAAATTGTCAGCATTGTGTGATCAAACCTAAATAGCATAATTAGTCCATCAAATTTAATAGATAAAATCAACCTACACAAAGTTAACAAAGAAAGAAAGCATATTCTTTTGCACAATGCAGTGTTAGCCTGACTAAACAAAGCTTACTTAACTCTGAGATTGCAAAGATGTAAAGTTCAACTTGTTTATACAAACTAAAATGAGAAAATCAAATCGACATCAGAAGGAAAACAGAATTTGTTAAATCTGCAAGTACACAAACATCATGAATAAATTGAAAACACAAAACTGAGTTTCCATCCCAACAAATAAAAAGTTCTCTGATTGTGCAAACAGATAATTGCCAAAACTAGCTGACTCAGCATTTAACTCCTAGCACTAACACTACCTAACATTTCTTATCTATCTGTTCATGTCCTTTTGTGTGGGCCTCATGTACCTATTTGCACATGCCCCTGTATATGTGGGTGCAAGTGCGTATATACATCAATCAGCGGGATAAGGACTCACAGCTCTGATGAAAGGAGCAGCTGGGATAAGCAACGAACATGTCTTCTGGAAGTGACGAATCTCCCGAAGAGCCACTGTTCCTGGCCTGAAACGCCGCTTCTTTCTCTGCGTTTCTGGAGCTATAGATGCAACAACAAATAATCGTTCACAATCAACTTATTTCCACTACTATCATTACCACCACAATTATCAGCATCAAAAAAATAGAGAAACAGATAAATAAATATGAAAAATATATATATTTACTTGTGGGAGCATTCCTTTGAGGTCGCTTCTTCTTCTGTGTTCCTGGAGCTATAGATGTAACAACAACAATCATTCAAAATCAACTTATTTCCATTACCCTCACCACCTCAATTGTCCGCAACAAACAAATCTAAAAACAGATAAAATAAGGAAAGCATATTTACTTGTCGGGCTGTTCCTCTCTGATCTCTGTGTTCTTCCAGAAGGTTCCTTCAATTTATTAAAAATATAAAAGTAAAATAAGCCAATAAGGTATGTCAAAATTATAAATATAAAACTTCCGCCACCAGATTACAGATAAGTGATAAGTTTTGTTGGTTTACCACTACATTCAAGAGCTAAAACTATGATATAGACTAACTATAGATTCATTTCAGAGAAATCTAATGGTGGAAGGGAAACTGCGAGTATGCGGGATTTTAATGATTTTATTCAGGAAACCAGGCTGCGGGATCCTTGTCTCCTAAACGCCTCTTTCACATGGTCCAATCTCAGAGTGGGAGCCATTTGCAGGAGGTTAGACAGATTCTTATTTTCAGAAGGCTGGGAGAATTTTTTTCCGTCGGTTAGGCATAAGGCTTTGCCTAGGATTTTTTCGGATCACTGCCCGATCGAACTGGATACTTCTAAGATCAAATGGGGCCCGGGGCCATTTCGGTTCGAGAATTCTTGGTTGGAGCACCCAGATCTCAGGAGATTACTTAAGGAGTGGTGGAAGGAAGATCAAACATATGGCTGGGAGGGTTACCAATTTATGGCCAGACTCAAGTTACTTAAAACCAAGTTGAAAACGTGGAGCAAGGAGGCAATCGGAAACCTGGAGAATGCTAAGAGGGTGGCCGAAGCTAGGTTGGCGGCAATTGATTTACAGGAGGGTCGGGAAGGGTTGGATGATGAGCTGAGGAAAGAGAGGAAGGATCTGCAAGTTGTGGTGGGGGACATCATTTACAAAGAAGAAGTGAAGTGGAGGCAGAGAGGCAAGGTTAAGTGGGCTAGGGACGGGGACGGTAACACTAAGTTCTTCCACATGATGGCTTCGGGTGTCAGAAAGAGAAACTACATCGAGCGGCTGGAAAGGGAGGACGGTGCCACCATTGAGAAGGACGATGAGATTGAGGCGGAGGTTATTAAGTATTTTCAGAACCTTTATAGTAGTGATGATGAGGTTGGATGGGGAGTGGAGGGTCTAAACTGGAGTCCTTTAAGTGCCGCAAGGGCAGCGTGGGTTGAGAGGCCTTTCGAAGAGTTAGAGGTTCGGAACGCGGTTTTCAATTGTGGGAAAGATAAGTCACCTGGGGCGGATGGTTTCACTTTATTTTTCTTCCAATCTAGCTGGGATACTGTCAAAGGAGACCTCATGAAGGTCATGGAGGAGTTCTATAGGTCTGGAGTTGTCAACACAATTACTAACGAAACCTTAATATGCTTGATCCCGAAAAAAACAAATGCTGCCAAGCTTAAGGAGTTTCGGCCTATTAGTTTAGTGACAAGCTTATATAAGGTGATCTCTAAAGTCCTGGCTTCGCGGTTGAGAGAGGTGCTGGAGGAAACTATCTCTGCGTCACAGGGTGCCTTTGTGAAAAATAGGCAGATCTTGGATGCTGTCTTAGTTGCAAATGAGGTTGTTCAGGAAGCTGTGAAACGGAATAAGGTGGGCTTGGTTTTTAAGATCGATTTTGATCATGCTTACGACCGTGTAGAATGGAGAATGGTGGATGAGGTCTTGGAAAGGAAGGGCTTTGGTGAAAGATGGAGAAGTTGGATTAGGGGCTGTTTACACTCTGTCAACTTTTCTGTCATGATCAATGGTAGACCAAGGGGCAAATTCTCGGCTACTCGAGGGGTGAGACAAGGGGATCCGTTATCTCCTTTTTTATTCACTTTAGTGATTGATGTTTTGAGTAGGCTTATGGAGAAGGCTCATGACTGCAATTTGATTCACGGCATGTTCACTGGGAGGGATAATGTGGAGGTTTCTCACCTCCAGTTCGCTGATGATACCATTTTTCTAATCGGGGATAAAGAGGAATACTGGTTTAATCTCCTGGACTTGCTGGATTTTTTTTGCCTTATCTCCGGCATGAAAATCAACAAATCTAAGTGCTCTCTTGTGGGGTTTGGGCACAGCCCGTCGATTATCAGTAGCATGGCTAATGGATGGGGGTGCGCTGTGGGGGATTGGCCTATGAAGTATTTGGGTCTCCCTCTCGGCGGCAATCCGAGAGCGATTAGTTTTTGGGAGCCGGTGACCGAGAAGGTTGAAAGGGGTCTTCAAAAATGGAAAAGAGCGTTTCTATCTAGAGGGGGAAGGTTAACGCTGATTCAAGCTGTGTTGAGTAGCATCCCTACTTATTTTATGTCGTTGTTTAAAATGCCGGTCAGAGTCATTAACAAGCTGGAGAAGCTTATGCGATCCTTCCTTTGGGAGGGTGTGGAGGAAGGAAAGAGAGACCATTTGGTTAACTGGGAAAGGGTGGCCAATTCTAAGGAAGAGGGCGGGCTGGGTGTGGGTTCTTTGAAAGAAAAGAGCGAAGCTCTGCGAGCTAAATGGCTGTGGCGCCTTCCTAGGGAACCCAACTCCTTATGGGCTAGGGTGGTTAAAAGCAAGTACGGGTCAGCCTCTAACGGGTGGGATGCCTCTCCAGCCACCAAGGTGACTTCTCTCAACCCATGGAAGGATATTTCGGGGGGTTATCAGTCCTTTTGGCAGTGCTGTAATTTTGAGGTGGGAAATGGGACTAGAGTTAGGTTTTGGGAGGACAGTTGGGTGAAGGAGGGGTTGTTGAAAGACTCTTTTCCACGCTTATATGCGCTGTCATCAAAGCAGTCACTTAGCATTGATCGATTTGCTGACTACCATGCTTTTCCCCATAATTGGGACTTCGGGTTCAGGAGAAATCTGAATGACAGGGAGACCGCTGAGGTGATCAGTCTTTTGGAGGTCCTGGATGGCTTCAGATTAAACGCTTCGAAAAGGGACAGGAGAAGGTGGAAGCTTGAGGTGACGGGGGTTTTTACATGCAAATCATTTCAGACCTTTTTACGTAACAAGGGGAGGGCTACGACTTTCCCTCCTTACTCTAAAGTGTGGAAGGTTAAGTCCCCCCCAAAGGTCAAATTTTTTATCTGGTTGGTGGCTCTTGGGAAAGTCAACACTTCAGATCTTGTTCAAAGGAGAAGACCTTTCATGTATTTGTCACCTCAGTGGTGTGTGTTATGTAAGCTTGGTGAGGAGAATGTGGACCACCTGTTTTTACATTGCCCCTTCTCCTTAAGTCTTTGGGGGCATCTGTGGAAAGAGGCTGGGATTGCTTGGGTGATACCGAGTGGGTGCGCTGATTTTCTCTCTTCTGATTTTGCGGTCTGGGGATCGGGAAAGAGGGCCACAATCTTGTGGGGGTGTCTTATTCACTCAGTCTTTTGGAATATATGGAGGGAGCGTAATAGGAGAATTTTTGAAGACTACAAGGGAGTGGGAGCGACTGAATTGTGGGAGTCAATTAAGTACTGGGCAGCTTTGTGGGCTTCTGCTACAAATGATTTTAAAGATTATTCTCTTTCTATCCTCTTGAGGGATATGGAAGCAGTGGTTAGTTAGGGGGGGGGGAGGGGTTGTAGTTTTGTGTTTTGTCTAAAGGCGTTGTTTCTGTTGTGGTCTTGTGGTTGTGGCTGTCTTAGCCACCTCCTTGCTCTTTTGCTTAATATTATCGTTTCTTCTCAAAAAAAATATTCAAACACTCCCCTCAAATATGATTTTAACTCGAGTAGGTCAACTATTGATTTTATACAAATAATAAAAAATGAGATAAAAGAATAGAGACATAAACCAAAAATAGAATACTAAGTTTTGTCAATGGCTTAAATGCTATAGATTTTTTTTTTTAATTAAAAAAAAAAAATCAATGATATAATAGACATAAACCATATGCACCTTGCTTGAATGCTTTTCCTTTCTTATTTATATATTTTCTACTAACCAATGTTTTCATAGCAACCAAACAGAAAAAATGAATAGACTAGTAATTTGTTCCACCAAATATCATTAAAGTGCAAAAAAAAAAAAAAAAAAAAAAACAAACAAACAAACAAACAAACCGGAGAATTAGCACCCAACACTAAGCTCCGTTCGGCAAATAAGTAAATGCAGGTAAAGAAATTTAATAATTCCCAAACCAATTTCCCCGATTCCCCTCCTCGCACTCCTCTTTCCCAACTTTTCCAAGTAACCAAACACATGAAAAACAACAGCCGAAATTAACGAGAAAGAGAGAGAGAGAGTACCGGTTGTGTTGCAGGTGATGACGCCGGTGAGCGTCCGCCTGTAGATCAAGACTGAGAAAATTAGGGTTTGTGAAACGCATAAATCGTAATCCTCAAGGCATACAAACAAATTACAAAAGCATATAAACAAGAGAGAGGGAGAGAGAGAGAGAGAGAGAGACCAGGTTGGTTGCGAGAAGATTTATTGTCTTTCCGGTTAGCTGTATGTTTGACTCTCGCCATTGATTTCTGGAGCGCGGAGTTTGAAGCACAGAAGGAAAGAGAGGGAAAGCCAGACTAAAGAGAAGACATCTTTTTTTTCAGAGCAAAAGTCAGTCTTCTATTTGTTGAAGCTTTCTCAGACTCAGAGTAAGAGCCTCGGAGGCATCATCTGCTCTGCACCTACCAACTTAGCAACTGCGAAATACAAATTAAAACATTTCTGATTTTAGTAATTAAGTGAAAATAAAAATACTTCCCGCTCGATTGCATTTTGACTTCGCGTCCGTTTGAGAATGCAGTGCATCACTAGAAACGGTGACGTTTTGTTGTCGATGAGGCATAGGTCAAAAACAACAAAAAAATTGGATTGCCACCTCAGCAAAATGTTCTCCAACGGTATCAACGGGGATGGTAAACTGCAAAAGAAAATATATTAACCAAATAAATAAATAAAAAGATAACTGAAAACATCAGGAGTCCAACGGTAATTATTTTTCTTAAATGTGACAAGTTGACAACGGCCAGTTTTTTCGAGGCATCAATGCAATAGTCCAATTATTTTCCCTTGGAAATAAAGGAAAAAAAAACTTGTAAATTTCCCCTCATTTCTTAAACCAAATAGTTTACTCTCCCTACACTTAAAGAGGGGAGAAGAAATTTTCGACAAGTTTTGCTAATCTCTCAAGAATAAAACCGGTTTGCTTCAGTCACCCAAAAAAAAAAACCCAATGAAAGTTCTGTTCTATCTCTACCTATGCGGGTAGAGATTCGAAACCCCCTCCCCCCAATCGCTTGTACTAAAATAATATTGTTTTAATTATTATTTTTACTTTTTTATTTCTAGTAGTTGCTCTTAGGCAAGCAATCAGAGTCATATATTATGGCTGTTCCAAAAACCCTTCAGAGATACTATTTATGGAGAATCCAAACCGAGCTAATACATGAAGAAGGCTACTTATGGAAAACTACAAATATCCACCTGATTTTACAAGTAGTGTATTTAAGCAGTAAAATAAACGCAAGAAGAGGGCTACTTATGGAAAACTATTTTATCCAACTCATGAGTGTTCTATATCTTCAGAGAAATGTAGCCTCCAAAACTTCATGTAACACAGCAACAGGAGCATAAGTTGCACAACTAATTGTGTAGCTCTGAATATTCCTAGATAAACAGCTTGCTGCGTTGAGATATGTCTCTAGGGCTGGGATGGGCGGGGAGAAGCTGGAGGCTTGAAATCGGGATACTGCAACCATAAATACACAAAAGAATCAAGATTTGGTCAAGTCTTCCACAAAATATTCAATCATCATGAGGCTTGATAAAATTTAAAAAAAAATATCAAATAGCAACTGAAGTGAAGAATTACATAAGGGAATGGAGAAAGTGGTTTCGAAATCCCGGGAAGTGATTCTGCTTTAACTTCTGGTCTGGGTACTGAATTTATTTCAGGAGCAGCTTCTGCTTTCTGTACAGTATTATTAGCAGCAGTAGGCTCTGGGGTTGCTTCTGCAGGTGCAGGAAGACCTTTGCTAGTCACAGACACTGGCAGAAGAGCTGTGCCAATTTGCTGAAATTCAAGGAAGTTGATAAAGACAATGGAATTTAGTATATTCCAATTGTCAAAAGAAAAGGGGAAAACAGAAAGAACTCTAGTCTATGACGCATTTAATTGAAGAATCTGTTGAAAATGCTGAAAACAAATTTATAATCTCATACCTTTATGTCATCAACAAGCTCCTTAGGGGCAACCTTGGTGGTTAAGAACTTATCAACTTCTTGTAGAGTTGCTTTTCGATCCTATCAGAAAGAACAACTTAGGTGATGTGAAGTTGAATGTTAATCCTTAAGTTTTCAATTCTTATTTAAGACAATAACTTCTCTCTATGATTAAGGAGATACATACAACACAAACATGCATGCATGAGCTTTGCAGCTTCAAACTTATGATGAGTTTCACCTTTGTCAAAAGGATAATTTAAATTGAAAGGATGCAGACTGTAAGACTGAAAATAACTAAGGGGAAACATGCCGTATTAGCCGGGAAGATGAACGTTGGGTAATATGTGTTATTTCAAAGATTTACATTCTTATCAACCACAGTAAAACTTCCATCAAATAACTTCTTGAAAGTAAAAAAAATAAAAAATAAAATAGGAGACTCACCTCAGCAAAAAGGAGTTTCTTGCTCGCAAACTGAACTAGTGCAGCTGAGCCTAAGACTTGGAGGATTGTTTCTAACTAGAAAGGTAGAGTGAAACAATCAGTTTGGAAGCTCTTCTACAAGGATACATATCACACCAAAAGGAAAATCAAAAGATAAATTCAGTATGCAATAGACTTAGCAACCCAACCTCAGTATAAGCCAATAAACCCAATCCAGTTGCTGCAGCAATCCCAAGGGAAACAGACAAGGCACCTGGTCCCTCCTGTACATAATTTACCACATAGCTATGTAAGAATCCTGCTAAAAGAATCAAAATTCTTTTGAAGAGAATCATTAACTAGGGAATTAGTGAACAATGGCAGACATCAACAGATCCTTTTTTTAAGAAAATATGAACTAGGGGTGGTGTGGATGTTTCAAATACATGCAGGTGTTCTATTATGACTTCATTTTGCCTTTTCGTTTTTTATTTTCACCCACGTTTTCTATCTATCTAAGCATTTCTACTAAACTCTTAAGGCTATCAAACTTTTATCATCTGTCTTCAACTAATAACATCCCTGTTGAAAAGTACAAGATAGAGGTCAAATGGCACTGTATAGTTCAACAAGGCAACAGATTTTCACATATGCATTATAATTGAAAATATAACAAACAACAAATGAAAATCATGATAATTACTCCAACGGCATCACCAATAGCATCCGCTAAATTGCCAAAATCAAGAGACAGTAATTTTGTTGGTGGTGTCCAAGGAAGACTGCTATTCTGCAAAATTATAATCCGTGTCAAGGTACTAAAACTTGTTAAGACTTGCATAGAAAGAAGGAGTAACTGTGGAAGGTAAATGGGACAGACCACCCATCCCCGGGGTCCTTCTGCGCCATCTTTTATGGCATACGCAGCTTTGAACCCATTTACAGTGACTAACTCTGCAACCAGTTCGGAGTTCCCATCAAATCTGGCTTCCATCAGAAATTCAGCAGCATTAGCTTCATATATTGGCTTTTGGAATAACAAAAATCCAGTCACAACATCACAAGCATGTTAAAATGGAAGTCAAGGAAACAACAATACAATCAGGATCCAGTTCATGATAGAACTAAAATTGGAATGTCAACAAGCAGTTCTTTTCCCATCTCATTTATTTACTATACGAAGTTATTCAGTTCAGCTTGATTCCTTCCCTTTTCCCCACCCACTGGAAGCATTGCTTGTCACAACCAAAGTTGATATTGTTGCACTAGCATATGACAATTTCTAGGAAATTGTAGGAAAACCAAGGTCTTTTAAGTGAAAAATGAGTTGCATTGTGTGAAATATCTTCTTCATGTAAATTGTTCCTTCTCAAAATTAATTGTTTGTGTGAATTAATTGCATAATGTACATTATCATGTAAAATTTCCTTCTGCTGTAAAAATAGTGATGCCTACATAAACAAATTGCATAATGTACACTTGCAGGCATTTGATAGTATCTTTTGGAATAACCTCAGCAATTGATGAGTAATTCATAAGGAATGAGGAAAGAAAAAACTATAGAATCGGGTGTTAAATCTTACTTATCTAGGACGAACAATGTGGTATTTTCTGGTTCCTTGAACTTCAAAGAGAGCTTCTTTAAGAAACCTGGCTTATCTTCACCTTTGTAAACAATTGGCACCGCCTTCTTCCCCAGACCCCGGACGTCCGGTGTGCCAACTTGCCTAAACTCAGCTGGTGATCTGATATCAAGCAACTGAGCATTGGCATCATCACCCAATTTTGCATAAGCATTTCTTGCAGTATCAACACCCCATGGCTTGGGAGACTTCAGAACCTGAGACAAAACCAAGGGAACAGCCAAAATGGCAAAACCACCAGCTATAACTGCAGGGTTCTCAGTCACAAAAGCAGTAACATTATCAAGAATCCCACTTGCTTCCAAGTCTCCACCTGTAAAGGTACTCACAGATTGCCCCAATGCTTCTTCATATGTCAAAGCTTTGGCAAACCCGGTATTGAAAACAGAAGATAAAAGCAACAGGCCACCATGAAAGCTCCTAGATGAAGACTCCTGTGAAGCTTGTGGGGTGGTGCTAAGACTTGTGGAATTTGAGAATTTGGGTAGGGAAATGGTGGGCAGTGATGGAAATTTTCTGGGTTCTTTTTTTCTGTCACCAAGAACAGATATGGGGGTCAAGCTTGCT
This sequence comes from Prunus salicina, assembly GCA_020226455.1. Taxonomy (NCBI): domain Eukaryota; kingdom Viridiplantae; phylum Streptophyta; class Magnoliopsida; order Rosales; family Rosaceae; genus Prunus; species Prunus salicina. Next base: position 10,659,377 of record CM035343.1, on the reverse strand, counting down.
GCATTGAGGGCCTCCATGGCATAATTATATGTAAGCAGCAGAGAAACAATCTTTGGGGGTCTCAGAAAACTGATGGAAAAGCCTGAAACATCATATGACCTTAGAGATGGATGGATGGCTTATGCAGAATTTTTGTTTCTTTCTAGGATGATGCAAAGCTTTACAAGCCTTAGCTTCAGCGGGTGCAAATTGACTGGTGCCTTTTGGGTGGAGGGTGGTGCTGACGTGTCATGCAGGATGAGAGCTTGGCCATTCAACGCATGACACGTGGTAAGTAAGGATTGCGGGTTGTTGATCATTTTATGTTGTTGATGGCAAGGGCATGATGGCTTTGCGCTGTACATGTTTGTGTGGCTGAGAAAAAAAGTTCGCAGAAGTACTGAGAAACTGTGCAGCAGTACGGACTACGGTACACCGGAAGGGGCTCCTAGAGCCTTCCCCAAACCTTAAACCAAGGATTTAAAATTTGGGTTTAAATTAAAATTTGTGATTGTATAACTCTATTTGAAATAACAAAAAATGAGTTTCATCCCAAACTTCCCATCTGTCTTCAGAAATAGTTAAGATGCACTGAAAGGGCTAGCCTGCCTGCTAATTTGATCAGGTGTATAGTAGCCTGGCCATTCAATTATAGTATGAACTTCGAACAAGAAGGAAAAACCAAATCTGTTACATTCATCCATATGATCATAAAATTCTTTACAAGAAGATGTAATCCTAGTATTATTATTTTTCTTCAAATGTAGTGACCTGAGAATTCTTCAAACTATTGTCACCTCTAACTAAAACTGTTATTCCGTGGACAGAAAAGTTCAACCCAAAATGAACAAAATTTTGTTACGTGTAGAAGATCAAATGAGGACTGCTTCACAAAAGATCAAAAAAGTAATCCAGACCTTGCCCAATTTCCCATATCGAGATTCCACATCCCCATTTATGGGCTTCCTCTAGCCGCATGGAAATTGACATCAGGGATGGATAGAACACAGCGTGGTTGTTATATTCATCATCAGAGTAAAAGAACAAATGTTCTGCACTCTTCTTTTCCCATCGCAACGCAGGCCTGTGCTTCTCCAACAAGGACAGGTAATCCCTTCCAGTGACAGCACCACCACCTGGACCTGCATTTTTTATTTATAACATTGAGTACTCTCTTCATAAAATGAAAAACCAAGGAAGAATTCATTTGCATGCAACTTCAAGCAAACTTCGAGAGATGTACTAGACAATGAAATGAATTTTTTTTAACCCAGAGACGATGGTAGACGCTTCAGAGAAGTAATCAAATCTATGATGTTACAGATGATCAATCCAGATCCAATATAGTCGTCATGCAAAATTGCAATGTTTCTTCGTTCTCCTAATATGTTCCTAGGACAAATTGGATTGTAACTTGGACAGGCACTATGAGAACCTCTAACCCACCCAACCTGCCCATGGCCACCCCTCATTGAAACTCATAAGACACCCATCATATTTCACTCCCTAGGAGAAAGAGCAACCAAGAAATGATAAAACAAATATAGATTCTCCAAATCGACAACAAAAATTGTATAGATAGAAAAGAAAAAGAAAAATACCTCCTGAGAGGGCAAAATCATTCCCATAGAAATTGATGCCAAGAAATATCTTGTGGGCCAGAGCACTATTTTTATCGGTACCAAGGAGCAGCTGCAGGGTTGAATGAATCCACTTCAGAGGTGCATTGGGACCTGGATTTTGAGGCCCCGAGAAGTCATACATCATCAGTGAAAATCCATCCACAGCATCACCCAAGCTCCGAAGATCTTTAGGTCCAAAATCGTGCTCTTGGAGCTTCTCTGAATGTGGTGGACCTATAACATAAACCAACTGCAACCTTTGCTTATCATTCCTCTCTAAGCTCACAGCATGCAGTGCATCTCCAAGCTCTTTTATAAACTGCAATGCCTACACTTGCAGAACAATATAGATTCCTCAGATCTTACATATTTGAAAGAGGACATTTTACAAGCTACTAGCACACACATAGAGAGAGAGAGAGAGAGAGAGAGAGAGAGAGAGAGAGAGAGAGAGTGCAAAATTAGTACTTTACCAAATTCCTCATGCTTGGATCATGCAAAAAATTAGTACTTTACCAAATTCCTCATGCTTGGATCATGCAAAATCCTGTAAGCTGCCCACCTTGACCAAGATTCCAGCACGATACCATCATATCCCATTTCCCTGAAAAGAAATAAATCCCCCAAAAACCTAAAATTACACTTTTTTAAAATAAAAAAGTGGTTTGATATAAAGAAAATCGACCTTAATATTGGTAGACTACACAAACATTAAATAGTAACCAAAGTCCAACACAGTCAGAAGCCTATTGTGTAGATTCTGGGCATAATATCGTAAGAAAAACATACAAAAACAGTCTAGATTGGAGGCCTACTTGCACTCGTTTACTAGAAGAGTAATAGCTTTACTCCTCTGCTTCTTCTTTGTCAGCAGCTCGGCTGGAAATGCTTCCAGAACAACTCTAGGCAATACCTGTACATTAGAAAGGTATTGTACATATGAGACTATCGGTCCATCTAGATTAAAATGTGTCTCAAATAAAAGCACAGGCAATATATCTAGGACTTATCAACAAAAATTTAAATTCTTTTTAAGTCGAGAATGTATTGATGAGACCTCTCCAATTTTATTACATGCCTACCCAAATTTGATTTTTCAATCACAGGTCCTGAATAGAAACCAAATCAAGAGCAAAAGAGCAAGATCTACTCCTGCTAAATCTTATTCTGGCTTTTAATGTGTTCTTGCAGAATATACCAAAGCCAATAGTTTGCCATTTACCAAAAAGAGGAGTGGGGTTATAAAAATCTTCTCCATACCCAAGCATCGCCTGCCATTCTAAGCTCTGAGATCCATCCCATATCAGCATTATGCCTACCTTCCAGAATTAAGCCTGTCCCTTGACTGATGACAAAAGGAATAAATTACTAAAAACTCATCCAGCAATGAAATAGTTACTCACCTGGTGCAAAACAGACACCAACTACATCACTTTGTCAAACTAAGAAAACTGGAAGCGTACCTCTTTAGATCATACCAGACGGGAGATAAATGTGTAAACTTCAAGTTGAACCTTTTTGCCATATCATAGCCCTTGGAATTCCTGCACAATTTGATGTGTGAAAAGGAGTTCACAAACATTTCAAGCTCACTAATGCAAATATGTCTGATATGATTATATGAGAAACTCAGCTATACAAACTACTAACCAGATACCTACGTTGTCAGACAACATCAAACTTTTATAACCAAAAACTGTGCAGAATCATATCAAATGCACCAAGCTATCTTAAACCAAAAGACTGGCACTTCGTATCGACGAAAGGCTAACAAACCTCGATTCAGAGTGTGTTAGGGACCAAATGACTTCCTCAATTTTTAAATATTTCTCCTGTTTGAAATGTTAACAAAATTCTTGTTGTATTTGGTTTCACCCGATGTGCTAGAGAATAGAATTTGAACACCTAAATTTTACAGAGAATAGAATGCAATCCCAAAAAGCATGGCCAAACACACTGTAAGACATACCATGGAGTGATGTAGGCCAATACAGGGTACTTATAGTGCCTGCCAGTCGTATTTTCTGAGACCTTCGCATTTTCCTGAAATTCCCACAACAAATTAACAATAATAACATGAACTTCATTTCTCAATTTCACGATGATACAAAACAGAGTAGTGGAGCATAAAATTTTCTGTTTGGCTGATGAGAAATCTGGGAAAAGCTTGAGACAAATCCAAACACTAAAAATTTCTTATCTTTCGTGCATTTCTCGAGTAATAAAAGCTAAAAGATAGTATACTATAACTTCAGTTTCTCTCATTTTCCCACATTTTCTCGGCAACCAAACAGACCAAACGCAGAACAGAACAAGCTAGTAACCAGTGGGGTACTTGCAGTGAGGATCTCTTGGTAATTCACATCAATCTTAACGAGGCCTCGCTGGTGCACGTAAGACTGCCCACGGTTCGTGATCGGATGAGCATATTTGATGCGGTACGCTAGCACAGCGGCTGCTGCAGCTACGCAGAAGGAGAGGACCAAGGTGATTGTGAGCTTTGGGTCTGAGGATTGATCCGACGATTCAACTCGGTCTTTGCCGCGGTTCGAACTCGGCGCAACTCGGCGGTCTCTTTTCTTGGCCATTTGTGTCGTTACTGGCTGGAGAGGAAACTGGCAAGTATTTCTCAGTTGGTTTGTTGCTGAAAACGACATGTCATATATCACACTTTGCGCCAATGTATTTAGATGAAAATAAACGGCATGTCGCTCAGAATCTACTCTTCATCCTTTGTAGGCTTAAGAGGCAAGGAAGGAGCTGGTAGCTCAAGTGGTTAAGATCAATTACACTTAAACCTGAAGTCCTAGTGTTAATTATCAACCCATCTACTTTGTAGTGATCTCGATTTTCTTATTTAATATACAAATTACAACGATGGAGAAAAATAAGAGAAGTGAAGGAGACGTACTTAATAAGAACTACAATCATAAATCACATGTTTTCAAGTTTTATGAGTAATGCTACACTTACTACATGATGTGGTATGTCCATATCATATGTTATATCAATTAAATCAATAAAGTATATTTTAATAAATAAATAAATAAGTGTTCATCACATTAATTAGCGTATTTGGTATGTACACATCAGCTGCCACATCATATATATAATATAAAATTGTGCTGTAGAAATGTGGTAAGACTAGTATTAAGTTTTATCATCTCACATTTGAAGATGAACCCAACAAAAAAAGAACATCTTTTACTTTTTTTATTGGGATCAACGTTAATTGTTGTGCAAGTACATACAAATGAAACTAGAATGCATACAAGGAGTAACCTAAGTAGGGTTAGGGTTATGGTAAAGTACAATCCCAATGAAAACAAAAAGATAAGCTTAACTTAGATTGTACTTATATGCTCATCACTTGTTTTGATGTGAACAGCTGCATTTAGGTGAACTAATCTAAGCAGGTAGGAAGAAACCAAAAACATTAACAATCATCTAAGCATATGTAGTACAATCCGAATGAAACAAAGAGATAAATGATGTGGCCACATGCAATTGGTTCTTAATTATTTTATGTAAACCTCTCCACTAGTCGTCAATTCGTTATTCATCATGCTAATTAATCAACTAATTAACTAATTAATTAATATTAGTTAAGTTGATTTCAACTTTCAAGTGAAGCTTAGGGGTGTGAGATGCGGCACAGCGTGCAGTCTTTCCAAGCATACCATTTGGGATTGGTGAAGAGGTGTTAGGTGTTTGGGTTGAAGGAATATTTTGTATGAAGCAAAGATATTCAAGAAGATTTGGAAGCTGGTCATGATGATATGTGATGAGAGGGAATCTAAGAATCTTGGGGGGTTAACAAATTGTGGTTCAAATGTTTGTGATTGGATTAAGAAACTTGCAAACCCTACAAGTTCCAACTTGCAATGTTGAATATATTTCACATGGGGAGGAACCATCTATTGCTTTGTTCTCCAGCTGTTGTGGATTTTGGTTGATTTGCATAGGGCTCCAAGGGCCACTTGGTTTTGTCCATTTGGGTTTTGAGTGACCCTGAGGATCTTATTATGCCACTCATGTCACCCACCATTGTTGTATCTTCCTATTTTCCATCACCCAATGCTCTTCCTATTTTCTATCACCCCAAAATTATTGTATGTGCCGATTATATCCAACACTTCTCTTGCAAACATGAATGCAAATCCTAGTATTATATGAGAGGTCCTACATGCATGCTATAAAAGGAAAGTTATGTAAAACCAAAGCATACAATAAGCCCGCATCCACCGGCTATAAATATGTACATATTCCCAGCTCACAATTAAGAAACATAACAAGAGCTTGCATATCTCTCATTATGCATAAGGCTTCTTCAAGGCACTGGTTGTTCCCTCCCCCTCAAGGGCTTCCGACTTTGCCATCTCTACCCATACCAAGTGAGACATAGCCGGAGGCCATTGTCGGGGTATGGACAAGGCTTGCCTTGCTTCCATGCATACCTATCTGGTCATCCTAAGCTCAGGACTTGTTGCTCATGCACTTAACTAATTACTCAAAGGCTGCAAGTCTTCAGGGAGAGTGAACAGATATGCGCTTTCATGTAAGTGCTCCCACTTCAAGTTCTATTTTTTTTCCAGTCAGTCTTTTAAGTCTTTCATCTTAATATAATCAAACATTATTGTGGGAGCGATTTTCGTCCCACAAGAATATTCGCCTAAGATTCCTTCGTCTTCTTTGCTTCTCTTTCTCCCTACAAAACAAATCAGAGTAAAAGAATCACACCCGGGGGGTGTTGGCCAAAGGCCCTCCGGTGCCTAAGTTAGGTTGGGTGTTTGTAGGAAAATCGGGTGGCCGGAGCCTTGTGTTAGAGAGAGAGAAAGAAAATGGCAGCTAGGGTTTGCGAGAGATAATTCATGCAGAGTTTCAGTAGGAATTTATACGTACCTTAACCCTTGTGCATAACCATCTATTTATAAGGGGCCTCGGAGGCTAGGGTTTCAGAAGAATAATACCGTAGATGGAAATGAATTATTCTTCCCGATTTGGCGAGGTTGGTGTAATTAGGGATTTGATTTAAATCAAATCCCTAATTAAGGCAAGAATCAAATACATCCCATTTAAATCAAATAACCTCCCAATTAAATTAGGCAACTTTCAATTAGGTTAGGTAACTCCCAATTAGGTCAAATAATTCCCAAATTGATGGGCTTAATTATTTGACCTAAGAGGAGATATTTTGTTTCCACAATTATCATGTACGCATGTTTCCTTTTAAGATATATAAATGAACAAAAAAAAAACCAGTAAAATTATTATGAGAAACAACAAAACTATAATAGAGAACTTGATATATAAAGGACCTTATGGTTATCATATGCAAGAAAAAAAAATAATGAAAAACGTACAAGTTATAACCCCATGATGTTCTTGGCTGCATCAACTGTTCACTAAACATCTCTGCAAGTGATCAACTACTCTTAGACGACATGATTTCTCAGCCCAAGAAGCAGAGAAAAAATTGTATATATCAGAATCTCCAGCTCCATGAATTGGTGCCATATATAAGCCACCGGCAGGCACAAGATTGAATTCAAGGCTGAGCACTCACAAGATTGATGTTTCTGAGAAATGGCAAAGCGATTGACATCTCCGATCTTAAAAACGCGAATGAAACAAGTGAAAGAAAGTGTGGCTCTTCTTCATCGTGAAGGAATACTTGTATTGAAGAAGATTCCAAACTTCTTGTTGATATAGTATTGTATGTACAATTAAAGAAATAGTTATAATATGTACGAATATATCTTACCAATAGTACATTGTGAGATTTTGTGCAAATCGTATGTATAGATGGGCTTGTTAGATATACCATTATAGTTAGTAAAATATGTGACGAATATAATATGTATGTGTATTATTGGGCAAAATTTGAAAGATTATACGGTGAAAATTTCAACCATTATATAAAAAATTTAAAATATAGATTAAATAGGCGAATAATGTGTGTCGTAATCTAAAATGTGCGAAAAATATGCATTATTGGTGAAAAATAATTACACAAGTATATAATATGCGTACAATACGTTTACTTTAAAAAAAATGCATATTTTTTTCAAATAATTGAGAAGTGTAAGGAAAATGGAAGTGTTTTATGAAGATATGTATGTATGCGTATATTCATGAATTTATTAACTAGAGATATCACCGTACATGTAGCCTCATCCTAGACATTGAGGGATATACAAATGTTGACAAGGTAAGTGCAAACTTTAAATCTCTAAGAACTAAAGTTTTGATACCTCGTTAAACAACCCCTAAATATCAAAAACCTAATTCTCAAAAAAATGAGTTAACAATGTATATCAAAATGACGAAGTTGATCAAGGAGCTGATTATATAATTATTACTATTTTGGCACATATGGCTCTTGAAGTGTTTATGTAAATTTCTATTTTTAGTTTTAACACTTAGATGTGCAAAAGTACACCCTATCCCCGAAAAAAGGAGAAAAAGAAAAACTATAAGTAACCAGCAAATATAAAGACAACACCAAAATCTGACTAACAGGTAGCAAGTATAAGGTTTCAAACTCAACCAATTAAATTGCTTGCCACTTGATCACTTATACATACTCGGAGGCATAGTGACAAATTTGGTATATACAAAGGCTTTGTACTCCGGTCGGGCCGGGGCAACAACCACTCTGACTGAACCGGCCGGTTCAACAGAATTATGTAGGAGGATAAACCTTATCCAAAAGAATCCAAATTTCCATGTACTTTCCAGTTTCCAATTGCAGCACAAATGAAAGCTCCACAATATTCTCTGAACTGCCATTTTTTCACTGCCAAACTACCTTGGCCTTCTTGGTTAACTATCAAACCTCCATGGACAAAGTAGTTCCATTTCACATCCTTACCACTCCTTTCCTTCAAAACCCACTAAGCTCCAAGCCTCCCACAAGCCACTCACCCCCATCTCTTGCTCCTTGTGATTCCCAACTCTTTGCTTCTCTTCCATCTTCTTTGCCAACACTTTCTTCAAGCTTTACCTTCTTGGATGACTTAGGTGAGCTCAAAACTTTGAATTCAGTGAAAGCAATGCATGCCCAGATGATAAAAATGTCTAACAAGAATTGTATTGATACCAAGGGAAAAAATTTGGTCACATATTACTTGGAATTTGGTGATTGTAGATCAGCTGCAATGACTTTCTTTGTGAGTTCTGCACAAGATTACCGTTCATGGAGTTCTTCACTAGAGGAACTTAGAAGATTTGGGGGTGACCTACCAATTCTTGAGTTTTTGTGTGAGTTTCATAGTGGGGGATTGATGCTTGATGGCAAAGTTCTTTGCATAGTTTTGAAACTTTGCACAAGTTTGAAGCATTTGTGGCTTGGGTTGGAAATTCATGCTTGTTTAATCAAAAGTGGATTTGATTTGGATGTGTATTTGAAGTGTGCATTGATTAATTTTTATGGGACTTGTTGGGGAATAGAAAAATCCAATAAGTTATTTCATGAAATGTCTGATCAAGAAGACATTTTGTGGAATGAGATAATCAAGCTCAACTTGAAGAATGGGAGAAGTGTGGAGGCTCTGGAACTGTTCAGAAGTATGCAGTTTTCATCTGCTAAAGCCAACTGTACTACAATTGTCAAAGCACTCCAAGCATGTGGCAAACTTAGAGCTCTCAAAGAAGGAAAGCAAATTCATGGGTATGTTTTAAGATGGGCATTGGAGTCAAATTTGTCAATATGCAATTCACTTATTAGCATGTACTCCAGAAATGACAGACTAGATTTAGCTAGGACAGTTTTTAATTCAATGGCAGGTCATAATTTATCATCATGGAATTCAATTATCTCTTCTTATGCTGCACTTGGTTGTTTGAATGATGCTTGGATTCTTTTCGATAAAATGGAATTGTCTGATGTGAAGCCAGACATTGTGACTTGGAATTGTCTTTTGTCAGGACATTCTCTTCATGGCTCATATGAAGCAGTCCAGGCCATCTTGCAGAAAATGCAAGACGCAGGCTTCAAGCCAAATTCAAGCTCCATTACAAGTGTTCTTCAAGTAGTTACTGATTTATGTTTCCTGAAACACGGGAAGGAAATTCATAGTTTTGTTTTAAGAAATGGGCTTGATGACTATGATGTTTATGTAGGAACTTCGTTAGTGGACATGTATGTGAAGAACAATTGTTTGTCCAGTGCTCAAAATGTCTTCAGTAACATGAAGAACAAGAATATTTTTGCTTGGAATTCATTGATTTCAGGGTATTCCTTCAAGGGTCTTTTTGAAGATGCTGAACGGCTATTAGATAGCATTGGTGAGGAAGGAATCAAACCCAACTTAGTCACATGGAATGGTCTGGTTTCAGGGTATGCAATGTGGGGTCGCCATAAGGAAGCTTTATCGACGATTCATCGGATTAAAAGTTCAGGGTTAACCCCTAATGTGGTTTCTTGGACTGCTCTTATATCAGGCTGTTCACAAAATGAGAATTACGCGGACTCCCTCAAATTTTTTATCCAAATGCAAGAAGAAGGTATCAGGGCAAACTCTGCCACCGTATCCATCCTACTTAAAGCTTGTGCAGGCCTATCTTTGTTGCACAAGGGTGAAGAGATACATTGCCTCTGTATCCGAAAAGGTTTTGTTGAGGATATATTTGTAGCCACAGGACTTATCAACATGTACAGTAAGTCAGGAAAGTTCAAAAGTGCCCATGAGGTTTTTAGGAAGATTAAGAACAAGACGTTAGCTTCTTGGAATTGCATGATTATGGCATTTGCCATTTATGGCTTTGGGAAAGAGGCTATTTCTCTGTTTGATGAAATGCGAGGAGCAGGTGTGCAGCCAGATGCTATAACCTTCACAGCTCTGCTCTCTGGCTGCAAGAACTCAGGTTTAGTTGATGAAGGATGGAAATTGTTTGATAGCATGAGCACAGACTATAACATAGCTCCAACAATTGAGCATTTCTCTTGCATGGTAGATCTTCTTGGAAGAGCTAGTTATCTTGATGAAGCTTGGGATTTTATTCAAACGATGCCATTAAAGCCGGATGCCACTATATGGGGTGCTTTTCTTGCATCCTGTCGAATCCATAAAAACTTGGCATTTGCAGAGATTGCAGCAAAGAATCTTTTTGAGTTGGAACCTCATAACCCAGCCAATTACATCTTGATGATGAACTTATATTCTATGTCAAATAGATGGGATGATGTGGAGCGTCTTAAAGACTTGATGAAGAATGCAGGGGTGAAAAATGGACCTGTGTGGAGCTGGATACAAATTGATCAGGCAATTCATATGTTCTCTGCAGAAGGGAAGCCTCACACTGATGCAGGAAAAATATATTTTGAATTGTATCATTTGGTTCATGAAATGAAGAAATTAGGCTATGAGCCTGATATTAGCTGTGTACATCAGAACATTGATGAGGTGGAGAAGAAGAAGCTGCTGCTAAGTCACACAGAGAAGCTGGCAATGACCTTTGGACTGATGAATATGAAAACTGGAGAACCTATCCGGGTGATTAAGAACACGCGAGTTTGTTCTGATTGTCATACAGCAGCAAAATACATGTCATTAGTACGTAAATGTGAGATTTTCATGAAGGATGGTATCCGGTTTCACCATTTCAGGGAAGGAGAGTGCACCTGCAATGACTGCTGGTAAGAAGGGAGTTAGATGCCCTCTTGAATCCTACATTGCCATCACCCATTCTGAAGGGGAGGATACTGGATGCTTCAATCGGCTCCGAAAGAGCTAAGATCAACCCAGATGGGGTGAGAATTTTGACCTCAAAATTATCCTGTCTCCAGTGAATGGTCATTATAATGCACGAACCTTTACAGCAAGAGTTCAGGTTGTGAAGTTTACACACTATTCTTGCACCTGTGTGATGACTGCTTGAGACAGTTTGTTAATGATGGAGTCCCTAAATAGGTATAGGGCTCGGCGATGCAGGGGTGCTGGACGGTTGAGATTAAATAATGGAAACTTTCTGTAGCATCTCAACCTATAAATGTTAATACAAGGTTAATGGAATTCAGGTTACCAGGAAGACCCTGACATGTAAGAGAATCAGGGTTCCATATTTCACCGATTTGAATTCTACAACATTAAAATTTATATAACAAAGAATATGTCATTTTTTATTGAAACTTCAACATATAATCCAAGTAGTAACAAAACAGAAGTCAAGCAATTACAATAATTTATTAAGAATGCGAATACATAGGTATATACAAAACAAACAACTGCAGCAGTTCTTTACCCCTGAATCCTCCCTGCACTACAAGATGAAAAACCCCAGTCCATAGATACCATCTCTTTCCAAGATAAATATTTACAGATCAGAGTCATACTAACATTAATACCACCATGCACGAAACCCAGGAACAATAAAACTCACAGTCGCTTTCCCTTTCCATTCATGGAGAGCTTATAAAAACCTAGAAAGCTTGTCCTTCAAATACAAATACGAGAAACCCCAGCGTCATTTTGAGAGTAAGAAAGACTATGCAAGAGCAATTGGAAAGAGAGTAGGAGCTTCATCGGTCAGAAATGCAAAAACCAGCAATGTTCCCAAAACTTCTGTGAATGGAAGGAAAGCTTGTACTATCTCTACACAGCATCTGAGACAAAAAAAACATGGATGGTATAGCTATAGTCATCGTACTCCTGCGCCATCCCCCAAATCCACTAATGATTGATAGGTTCGGTTCGGTCCTGGACAGCCATCCTCTCAGAGACATCAGCCAAAGACTTCAGGTTGCACCTGATTAGGGCCTCAACAAAGTAGCATGTCTCATCCTTGGTATTCCCATCAGGCACATCCACTACAAAGGATTCAATAACAAGTGTCCCTAGTCTCCCATCAATAACCTCAGGGTGGACAGTAATAATTGACGAGTAATTCTGCAAATTTAAAGGACATATAGAAATGAGGTTGGAAAGGTGTTCTCTTGCCACATAATAATACAGGAGTACAGAGAAATTTTCAAATATTAAGGGAAAAACAGAAAATTAATTCACTATTTATATAAATTAACCAAATGCATATTGCAGTTGAAGGCAGAGATGCTGGCAGCCTTGTCTGCCTAAAACAAACAGAATGAACCAGACAAATATTGCTAAGGGCAATATTACACGTTTTAAGATTACATCTTCAGACACATTCTGACTATTGCCAAGGGCAATCACCAAGGAACAACATTTGCAGGCACCTGCCATTTCAAGGGTCACATGTTACATGCATGGCCCACCACAATGTAGCATGTGAGGTAATTGGTTGGGACCAAGACATGGCCCCAACGACGTCTAAGTGCCAGTGGCTGTCACCAACAAGCAGCTGTTGCCAGCAGTCCAGTACAAATTCTCTTTACTCTTTTTATAAAGAGAAAGTGGAACAAATCAATTACTGACTTTGGAACTGTGACTTAAGCATCGAAAGGGTGGCAACTCATTTTCCATGTGCTTAAGAACAGCCAGAGACAAATAAGCAGTGATGTCATTAACCAGTAACTAGCCATCTTGCTTCTACATTTATGAATTCATGGAAAGACAAATGTTAAGGTTTCTAGTGCATACTCTAATACTCAGATGGTCCAAGTAGTCAGGACCAGAGCTATTACTTGAATTTTGGCAAATGGATATATTCAAAGTAAAATTTGACAAAAGCAATGAACTCCAAGCTAAATGGGGTCATTCATGACATATTCTGCTTACTAAAGAACAGAGTCACAAATTAACATAGATGAAAACCTTAAACATGCAGAAAGAAACAGTTCTGTGCCGAAATATCTTGTTTTTAGTTCTGCCATGTGTACCACAAGTTTTACTTTAATCTATCTAAAAACTAACATAGCCATCCATGGTGATGTCACCAGTTATCAGTATGGTGATCTCCAACCAGTTACGCAGACTCTGCACCATAAGTATACCGCTGGAGTTGTGGAATACACCACATTTGCACGGCATAATAACAAAAGGGCTAAGTAGACGGCCAGATTAGATTGCAAGCAGAGTGCAGCTATCTTAGGGGTATTTCTTACAATTCCTTTCACATCTACACCACCAGAAAAGTTCACTTCCTATTATACAATAAAATGGATAAAGGAAGTCCACAGAAGTAGGCAAAAGAGACAAGAAGACTTCTTACCCTTAGCCTATGATCACCACCAACAATCTTGATGCCAAGAATGTGCTCATCATCATCAAGAAGCTCCAGCCTCTCAGTGCTGGTCGTTGCAGGAAGCCCAGATTTAACATTCACTTCTCTAACGCTCCCAATGCCAAGGTCCCCCTTCATGGTGCATCGGCTAACAAAGGGCTTGTACTTCTGCGGTTGATCAAATCTTCTCACCAATGACCATACCTGATAAAAGACACCATCAAACATGAGTTAGGCGTCAAAGCAAGAGCTGCGAAACTTCTACTAGATCTCTGCCATTAAAATATTAGCATTTTGTTTGGTTACTGAGAAAGTGTAAGAAAGGAAATTGTACCAACTTGCTTTCCTCTCCGTAGAAGCTAAAGTTTGAAGAAATAAATGGAGAAAGAAAAAACCATTCAATTCTTAGTTTTTCTTTTAGACTTTCTTACGACTTTTCAGCAACCATATGGATTATAAACTTACAAAACAATACAACAAACTGTGGAAGGGAAAACTTCAAGACATATTAAGCCCAGGTACTTAAAATTCAATTCCACTAATCAGATTGCAGCCTCCAAAATGGCATGCAAACCAAACCCAGCTGAAGTTGCATGTCAATTATAGTACAAATTATCATCCTCTGTTACCAAAAATACTTTCAACAACCACAAATTCATTGAAAATAACAGTCAAACTCGAATCTTAAAAAGACCCAAAAGCTAATCACCTAATTCTTAACACATACCCGACCCAATTGAACCAAAACAACGAAAACCCAGAAGAATAAACATAAAAAAGAAACCAAAAACATCTTCAAATCGTCCCCAATTTCCAGATCTCCATAAACCAAGAAAGTCAAACATAGCAAAAATCATTTCTTTAACAAAAGTCAAACAAACCAACACCAATCAAATCAAAAGAAACAGAATTCAGAGCTCGACCAGACGGTCCACAGAGAGAGAGAGAGAGAGAGAGAGAGAGAGAGAGAGAGAGACTTACGAGATGCGCAGGGGCCTTGATGTGCCTAACCAAAGCCGAAGTGCACTGAGTCTCTCTGGGCTCATGCCTGTGGTGCCTTTGTATGTACTGCGCCTCCATTGAATCACCACCACTGCTCATTTCTGATAAATTTGGTTACTTCCAATCCCAATCTCTCAAATTATTTCTTTCTCCACAAATGAGGATATCAGAGAGGTAATACAAGAAGACAGACGCTTCCAGAGAAAGACAGAGAGAAAGAGTAAAAAGCCTTTTCCTTTATTTATTTTTCTCTCTCTCTTTATTTCTTGTAGAGAGAGAAAGAGAGAGGCAAAAAAAAAATACAGCCTTAGCTTAGCTTGGCGGGTTATCAAAAATCCATGAGAGAGTCCACTCTCTCCACCGACAATGCAATTTTTTAATCTATATAATAAGCCCAAAGCCTGCGTTTTTCCTTTGGGCCCATTATTGGTTTATATTTTAAAAGTGCTTTATGCCTTTGTCAGATTATCTTCTTCTTTTTTTATTAGTTAAAATTGGAAAAAAAATTGTACATTTTCTCTAGGGTTACATGGTGGTGATGGTTTCGTTGGTCACAGTCCACTCTCTGCCTTTGAATTGGGTTGGTTGGCCTAGTGGGTGCTTTTATGGGTAGCTTTTGGTTTTAGTGGGTTTGGGTTCTGCTGGCTTTTGTTTTATTAGCCACTCAGTAAGTGGATGATTTTTAAAGTCAAGATTTGAGAAGTGGGGTTGGGGATGATGCCCACTTGCTGCTGCTTTGCTTAGTTGCTAACATGACTCTTACAGATCATTTATCATTTTTTTCACATTATTTAATTAGCTTCATATCATGACAAGCAAATTTCCTATAAACCCATCACCCCCTTTTGGTGGATTGCAAAGAATGCAGTCCATGGAAAGGCCTCAGCTCAATGGCAAATTTGGAAGAGAATTATTGGATCTTCTGATGGATTAGTTGCTAAGATATCAGGGTTCATCCTGTGGCCATAGATCTCTGGTTTCTTATCTGAATTTTGTACTTGTACCTGAAATCGAATTATTTTATATAGTTACTTGTCAGTACGTATTCTAAATTCATAACGCCAAAATTTTCAAGATTAAAAGTCATTTTTGATCCCTATAGTTTATTACTTTTACTATTAAGGTTTTTATCATTTTAATTTAATTAATTTTTTCCCTCTAGTTTTTCAATTTCAAGCAATTTAGAACAATCCTTAATTTTGGACAAAAAATAGGGGCATTTAGGTCCAATCATGCAACCCTTCCCAACCACTCCCGTAGCCACCCTAGCAGCCTCTATGTAGCTTTTCTTATGCTTTCAAGTCTCAACGTCCATCACCTCCAATCTTGAATAAACAATGCGTGATTTTTTAGTCTTAAACTCTCGCTTTTGTTTTTTGAAATTTTCAGGAGGAGAATTTTTGGGTAACGCATGGAATTAGGTTTACAGTTTGATAAGAGTGAGGTGGATGTGGTGGAGGGAGGGGAGCATAATGTTGGGTCGGGAGGGGGAGGAGGTGGTTGTGGGGGTGGTTGGTTGTGGCTAGCTATAGGGTGGGGAACGGGTTGTGTTAAGAGGATGAGGTTGGGTTGAGAGGGGGAAGAGGGATGGGATGGGATCAAGTGGTTGAGAAGGGGCTGTAAGATTGGACCAAAATGTCCCTCTTAATTTGATAGAAATTGGGGATTGAGTGAATTGCTTGGAATTGAAACTACATGAACAAAATTAATCAAATCAAAAGTACATGGATCTTAACGATAAAAGTGATAATCTACAAGGACAAAAATGACTTTTTGCCTTTTTTAAAAACCTCAAACGACAATGTTTTAGTTGTAATAGTTCGACTCCCAAAAAGTCAACATATTATCTATTTTCCAAGTTTATGATGCATGAGTTTAATCTATATTATTAATATTATAATAATGATAACCAATTCAACTATATCATAAGTTTTAAAATCCTTATTTGTGGAGTTACATATTGGATGGTTAGAGATCCAAATTGTTATATCTAAGATTAGATCCTACTAACTTGACAATTAAAGACTACTTAGAATAAATTGCCTGACAGGACCCGTCCCTCTTTTTCTCGGAAAGCTGAAGAGATCCGTCTCGGTTTCCAAAGAAAAGATGGGCGGGTCCTATCATTGCATAGATCTTTCTCCCTTACAAATTATATCCACACAAGTCAAAGGTAGGTATCTCATTTTGCCCATAAAACCTTACCTCTTGTATCCACTTTTTTATTTTCTAAAACTCATTGACTCAATTTGGAAAACACTGCCTTTTTTAGTTTGTTGTATCTTTTGTAGCACAACACATTGCAAGACATTAAAACATGTTATCTCCTAGGAATCAAATCATCAAAGAGATAAGATCAATTAGTTCCGATAAGATCATAATTGCACTTAGGGTTTCCAATTCCTCAAGTCATCTTGGGTTTTTATCCTCTGAGTTCACTTATAAATAGGAAGGGGCAACGAATACAAGTAGAACGTTTCGTAAACCCTAAACATGGATCTTATGCCCACTAGGGTTTCGTCTCTTTTTCCCCAGCCACTAGTGCAAGTGTCGCTTCCCTTTAAGCTTTCTGTGTTTGCCACTTGCTTTTAAATTCCTCACACTTGCCATGTGAAATCAAAAGGAGACAAGAGAGCTGACACAGTTTTGTATTTTAAGAAGCAAACCCAAATTCTGCCCACTATTTTTCATTTCTTAAATAGTTTTTTTCTGGTCCATGTTTTTGTCATTTTCTACATTTATAAACATATGGCTTTTCTTGCTCACTTCTAACGTATTCTGTCATTTTTGCAAGCCACATCTTTTAGGACCCCACCTCCACTTGCAATTTTCCGCCGGTGTGTCTTATTCTTTGGTAATATTATTTTCCATCAATATAGTTTTGTAGGTGTTTTTATTTTTTCCGCATTCCCACTCATCAGACTTTTTTTTTTTTTTTGGTTGTGTGGTAATATATGAAGCATTACTGGTGTATAAAACATGTTTGTTGGGAGATGTGACTTAGTCTAGTTGGTTATAGTGGATGTGCTCCTCACTCGACATCTGGGTTCGAATTCCCCACCTTATAGTTCAACAAGGGGATTGACTTTAGATATATTACATAGTTTATATCTATATTGTAATAAAATTGAACTCTTACATTTCCAAATGTTTTGGGGTGTTGAACCTGCATGTTTTATGGGTTGGGTTTGATTGATATACAAAAAAAGAAACAGGGTTCGGTAAGCCATCACGTGTTGTGTGCATATATCTCTAGAAGAACACATGACTCTCCACAGTTGCACATAATACAATGAATCAATTATGAGTTTCTCCAATTTCTTGAACACAAAGGCAATGGCGCATCTCTCTTGGAAGCATTTGACTTTATAATAATTTGGCTCTAATAATATGGGGGGTGCTTTCTTTCTGAGGTCTTTGTTACAGCACGTGGACTCGGTTACTCAAATATTAAAAAGTGATTATACAAATGAAAATAAAAAGTGATCAAGAATATAATGGTGATTTTAGCTATATATATTTAAGGAAGGTGTGTAGACCAGCGGTCTCAAATTTGAATCTCCATATAGTGTAGTGCGTGTGAGAAATCTTCCTCCTTTTGTAGTTTAGACTATCGTTGATATTAATAAAAAAATTCAATTTCAATAAAATAGACATGTAACCTATTTATATATATTCACATTTTAAGTCTAGCAGCAATGTTTGCATACACATAGTTCTAGAATATTTATGTAATTGCTCTTTCGAAATTTCGTGATCAATAGACTGTTGAAAAGAAAGAAAAGTCCATTTTTCCATTTTTTAAGTCTTTGAAAAAAAAAAAAGAGACGGTAAAGTCATGATTAACAAGATAGTTACCTACCCATCAATTTCCAAGTCTACAATTCCGTACTTCGTGTTCTCAATTCATCCTCAACAATCAGCTGAACGTTTTCTTCCATTCAATAAAATGGAAGCAATTAAATAGATGATGAGATTCGTAGGACTTTATTTTTAGATCCGTAAGTGAGCGGAACTGTTATTTTTTAATTCATAAATTATTACGACTCTCTTTCTTTTTAATGATATAACACTTTTTTTTCCATTTTTAGTGTCAATTGCAAAGCTCTCATCATTGCCCCCCCCCCCAAAAAAAGAGAGGCTTTCTTTAGTCGCAAGATAAGAAATTGGAGGCAGCTGGTGTGAAGGAGATTCTGTTGTAACTTGTAAGACTTGTCCAATCATATATTTCAACTCATGCATATAAATTTCCTCCAATAATGGGCATGCAATGCAACCAGGACATGGAAAAAAACAAATATAGGTTGTATGGGGCAATACATATGGCGCAACACGATTGGGGCAATCAAAAAATTTCAAGGGACAAATTATTTTGCTTTGAGTTTTCTTATTGCCATTGTCTAAACAATCGATCTGTAGTGAATGCATTGGATCATTCGTAAAGTGGCTCAACCCTTGCATTGCATGCATAAAATCAGGTGACATCACTCTTATGGGTATATATATATATAGAATGTTTCATTTGAAGAGCTCATTGCCAGCTCACTATGTATTGTATTTCAATAATCTAAAGTGTACACGTTATGAAATTATCTTTATAGTCGAAAAGACAATTACATTTTGTTTAGTCCGTTATATCCAAGTTGCGTTTGGATAAACCTATTGATAATATCGAACTTACTTTTGGGTGGTTACTAGACAAAAGAGGTAGAGAGCCAATAGGGGTACGAAGAAAAATGAACAAGGACGTAATATTGTAGAAAAAGGAAAGCAAAAGATAAGATTCATGAAGCTAATCTTCTTCTTCTTTTTGTGTGTGTTAGGAAATTGATGAAGCTAATCTTAATTAATTAATAAATAAATACAGCAAAATTTCTCGAGTCAGGACCACAACTTCAAGTAAACCTAACTCCAATAGAGTTTTCATTATGAATACAAAACTCCAAACTATTATACATCAAGGGGGCATGCATGTGAGGCCTAACGTGTCATCTTAGGGTTGGGTCTCATGCAAAGTTTCAGTCAATTATTATATGCAAACCCTACCGCACACACCACAAGTAGAAAAAACCCTAATTTCTGGATTGCTTTATTTATTTTTCCTTAAAAAAACTGGTTTTCACTTTCAGGTACAAGCTTTGCTTTCAGAGGAGTTACTCTGATTGGATATTTCGGAGATGGTAGGTTCTTGTTACTTTAGGATGTTGTTGGCTAGTTGCTGCTGGAGGGGTGTGGATAAGGTTCTGAGCTTCAATGCATGCCATCAAAAGTAAAAGAATATGCATCTAGAATCCACATCAAACCAAAAGCATCTGGCAATCTACTCTTTGTTTTTATCGACGTTTCCATCCACTTCATCTTTTTCTTTTTCTTTCTTTGACCTCTTTTCAGAGATTTAAGCTTCGGATATTAGGTTTTAGGCCACGGTTTGCATAATAGACTAATCCTTGGCCGGGTCTGGGCACGGACCCTGAGGGCGACGGCTTAGGGCCCTAGACCTAATGGGCCCAACAAAATTTATATTCGCATATGTTATATATAATTATTGAAGTTCATGTTGAAAGTGATTTTGGGAGAGTTCAAAATTAATGGCCCAAATCAAAATCACTTCAAATATTGAACAAATATGCAATTAATCAGTTCGATGGGTTTTTTTTTTTTCTCTGGGGTTGAACTATGTGATAATTTGCTTTTGTTATTTTATTTCAATTCAACAACTATATTTATCCCAAAAAGAAAATACAGGTGAATAATGAACTTTCCCAAATCTAGCCCAACTCTACAGATCTTTTGTGTCTGGTAATCAAAGCCCAAATATGACCCAAGAAAAGTAAAGACATATGGTCATAGGGCCACTTACACATCCAATCTTTTTGAATGAGGTACCAAGCCCAATTATATGAAAGGCCCAATCCTACAAAAACTATTCTTCACCAAAAATTGAATATATAAAGGAGAGAGTTTCCTTGGGTACTTTCTAGGCTTAAGCGAGACATGGAAAGCAAAGTGGCGGGCCCCTTCCAGATAAAGGAGTCGAATAATTCAGTGGCATCTCGTAATGAAAGGAAAGGTAAAGCGTGGAGATGAAGCTAATAAGCCAGCATAAATGATGAATGGATGGAAATGAAATTACATGTTGTTGAAATTTCTTCTCTGTTTTTGTTTGTCTTCGAACACCGCAACATGAAGTGCATATCTTGCGAGGGCAAATACGACGGAGATGCCGGCGCTTGCAAGCAGTGCTACGAGGACCTCAAGGCTAAGGTCGCTTTTCTCGCGATGTCCAATCGGTATCCCTTAGCCTTCTGCACCGACGTCGTTCTGTTAGCCTCGGACAACGGCCATCCCAAGGGCCTTGCACGAGCTGGGGCCCATGAGGCCGTTTTGGTCAGTGCCCATTTCGCCAACTTGCTACTTTACTTCAGCAGTGATTTTTGTTCAAACATTTTGGTGGCTTTATTTTAATTTTACTATTCCTGGAAACTAGGTTGTCACGTCCAAACTTTACCTTTTGTGTTTATATTGATGTGTTGATTGATTTTCTTGGTTTCAATTAGATTCTTTAATAATTTTCTATTTGCATGATTTTTTGCCAGGATAATGAATTTGCATGGATGATCTGCACATGATAGTTTTTACAAAGTCATTATACAATTTTTAAACCATTAGATTTATAAACTTCTAAGGATGAAGATGTAGTTTGATTTCTAAAATTAAATATTCTTTATTTAAATATATTATAATTAAAATTGAGTTGAGAGATTGTTCAAATAAGTTTATTTGAGGCACATGCTCATTTTGCATTGTATTTCAATGATCTAAAGTATCTATCGTTTAGGCATTTCTTGAAGTATCATCGATACAAAAATTCATTTGAATTCGAAATCATTTAACCACCCAATTAATTAATGGTTATAAAAATATTTTATACTTTGGACGAGTTATTTATAGATATACATTAAAATGATATGTGTCAAATTGTGATTTGTAATAAAGAGTTAGTGAATTATGTGATTTGTCATCTTTTAAATAGGAAGTACATATAGTACCATTTAGCCAAAAGATATATTGATTAAACCAAAAGACATATTGATTAACCAAAACTCCTTGCCGTAGAAATTGAATCTTCAACACATTAGGCAAACTTTTGTTTGATTATATGGACGGTGTTGTGATGCTATATGGCCTATGAGCATCATAATTGCTTTAATGTTTGCTCCTAATTATTGTTGATCATATGCAGACAGCTTTCACGTGTTCCTGGGAAAATATTATTATTCTACCTGGTTTTTGTCTAATGTACACTTTTGTATTCCTTTTGAACCATACGTATTTTCGCTGCACTCGATTAGGCAAGCCGTTCTCCGGTGTTCAAAGCCCTCCTTCATAACGAGACAAAAGAAATCCATATCTGCGAATTGTGGCCCCAAGAACTTGGTGCCTTTATCAACTACCTCTACACGGCCGAGATATGCCTTGACCAGCAATTGGCCCGTAAACTCCTTGTAGTGGCTGAAAAGTACCAGCTGCATCATCTTAAAGACTTGTGCCAGAAGTTCTTGGTGTCCAACCTCAACTGGGACAATTCACTTGCGACCTACACCTTCGGCCACGATCATAACGACAAGCAGATCATCGACGCAGCCTTGATGTTGATCACAAACAACATCGAAAAGCTTGCTTCAAGCGATGAGTACGCGGAGCTAAAGAGAAGTCATCCTCAACTTGTAATCGAAATCTATGAACGTATTGTTGGATCCTCTACCGCTCCTTCGGTGAGAAGTTCTCTTCCCTCATTTCAATTCAACAACTAAGAAAATAAATGTGTAAAATCTTTTTTTTTTTTCTTTTCTTGTTAAACTATGATTACATACATAGTCAAATTAAGGGCCTCATTTTAATATTTGGTCATCGGCCACTCAAAAATCAGGGTCGGCATTGTAGTATGGTCACGCGGTACATTTTTTTACGTGTTCTTAACAATCCCAATTTAATATTTGTCGCAAACATGAGACGATTACAACGAAATTAGATAAGATTGAAAAACCCTAATTTCTGGATTGTTTTTTTTTTCCTTAAAAAAACTGGTTTTCACTTTCAGGTACAAGCTTTGCTTTTAGAGGAGTTACTTTGATTGGATATTTCGGAGAGGGTAGGTTCTTGTTACTTTTGGCTGTTGTTGGCTAGTTGCTGCTGGGGGGTGTGGATAAGGTTCTGAGCTTCAATGCATGCCATCAAAAGTAAAAGAATATGCATCTAGAATCTACATCAAACCAAAAGCATCTGGTAATCTACTCTGTTTTTATCGACGTTTCCATCTACTTCATCTTTTTCTTTTTCTTTCTTTGACCTCTTTAGAGGGATTTAAGCTTCTGATATTAAAGGCTACGGTTTGCATAATAGACTAATCCTTGGCCTGGTTTGGGCATGGACCCCGAGGGCGACGGTTTAGGGCCCTAGACCGAAGGGGCCCAACAAAATTTATATTCGCATATGTTATCTATATATATAAAGCAAAAAGCAGAGAATGGTGAAATATTCAAAATACCAGAAAATGCCATTGGTTAATATAAACATTAAGAATTGAAATTATTAATTAAACGAGGATAATATGGTAAGTTCACAATTTTTTGTATTTAAAAAGTTAAAATTAAAAGAAAATTTAGATAATGGATCCTATTTGTATGGAACACAACTATCCATTATCTTTTTTAATTCTAAAATAAATTTAATTTTTTTTAAAAAGAGCCTCTTGCAGGCGTGAAAGCGCTTGCAGAGAGGCTAGTATATAATTATTGAAGTTCATATTAAGGGCCTCATTTTAATTTTTGGTCATGGGCCACTCAAAAGTCAAGGTAGGCATTGTAGTAAGGCCACGTGGTATATCTTATATATGTGTTCTTGAAAGTTTGAATCACATCGCTGTAATTTATATTAAAAAGTAGACATTGATAAAGTGATCGAGTGACTTGATGAGGGAGCACAAATATAACCCAAGAAAAGTAAAAATATATGGTCATAAGGTAAAGCAGCACTCTGCCACTTACACACCCAATCTTTTTGTATGAGACAAGCCCAATTATATGAAAGGCCCAATCCTACAAAATCTACTCTTCACTAAAAATAGAATATATAAAGGAGAGATAAAGAATATATGGAAAGCAAAGTGGCGGGCCCCTTCCAGATAAAGGAGTCCAATAATTCAGTGGCATCTCGTAATTGAAAGGAAAAGTAAAGCGTGGAGATGAAGCTAATAAACCAGCATAAATGATGAATGGATGAAGATGAAATTACATGTTGTTGAAATTTCTTCTCTGTTTTTTGTTTGTCTTCGAACACCGCAACATGAAGTGCATATCTTGCGAGGGCAAATACGACGGAGATGCCGGAGCCTGCAAGCAGTGCTACGAGGACCTGAAGGCTAAGGTCGCTTTTCTCACGATGTCCTATGATTATCCTTTAACCTCCCTCCCCGACGTCGTTCTGTATGGCTGTGACGACGGCCATCCCGACGGCCCTGTAAAAGCTATAGCCCATACGGTCGTTTTGGTCAGTGCCCATTTCGCCAACTTGCTACTTTACTTCAGCAGTGATTTTTGTTCAAACATTTTTGTGGCTTTACTTTATTTTACTATTCCTGGAAAATAGGTTGACATGTCCAAACTTTACCTCCTGTGTGGTGAGCCTCCTAATTGCTTTAATGTTTGCTCCTAATTATTGTTGATCATATGCAGACAGCATTTTACATGTTCCTGGGAAAATATTATTATTCTACCTGGTTTTTGTCCAATGTACACTTTTGAATTCCTTTTGAACCATATCTATTTTCGCTGCACTCGATTAGGCAAGCCGTTCTCCGGTGTTCAAAGCCATCCTTGAGAATGGGACAACAAAAATCGAGATCTACGAATTGTGGCCACCCCAACAATTTTTTGCTTTTATCAACTACCTCTACACGGCCGAGATATGCCTTGACCAGCAATCGGCCCGTACACTCCTTGTACTGGCTGAAAAGTACCAGCTGCATCATCTCAGAGACTTGTGCCAGAAGTTCTTGGTGTCCAACCTCAACTGGGACAATTCACTTGCGACCTACACCTTCGGCCACGATCATAACGACAAGCAGATCATCGACGCGGCCTTGATGGTGATCACAAACAACATCGAAAAGCTTGCTTCAAGCGATGAGTACGCGGAGCTAAAGAGAAGTCATCCTCAACTTGTAATCGAAATCTATGAACGTCATTTTGCATCCTTATGAAATTTGTTGTTCCAATTTTAAAAAACTAAAAAATTTGGAGCTGACATTTTACTGCATCTCGACCACATATGATGTGGTGGAATTATTATATGACAATTTATAAGAGAATATTGTTTGTGGGACTTTTTTGTCTATTGCCACAAATTAATACAACATAGAGGAGAGATAAAGAATATATAAACGAGTTCCCTTGGGTACCTTCTAGGCTTAAGTTAAGCGAGACGTGGCTGCACAGCGCTTGAGCGGGTGAACGAAATGTGTAAGCTACTGGGGTTGGGTGGTTCATGCAACCGCACATCTGTCCCCATAAGACACACTGCTTCAACCGTCTTGAGTTGGGACAAAAGGTGTTTATGAGGAGGAGGAGTTACAATCTTATTATGACACCACCATCCCTCCAGGTGCAAAAGAATGTATAGCATTAATTGACAAAAACAACCCTGATTACCATACATATTTACTCATATAAATGTTTTTCCTTTTCTTTTTTGGTTTGACAAATTTTATTTTGTTTTAGAAATATACCGACATAAGAAGAAATATGATATGTGAATGTGATGTTCTAATACATATAATTTTTTTATCATTAAAGACTATTGATAAAATAGCATAAGATGTACAACGAAGATTTATAATGATCAATTCACAACTCAAACGTGATTAGACTATCAATAACATAAGCATAATCTTAATTAAGAGATTTGTATCATATTTATTGATCACATCCTCTACTATTAATAGTAAATTTTAATAGGCAATCATCCTTTAAAGAAGTGATCATGTTGATGAACACACCTGCCCTGGAAGAGGTTGATTAAACATTTGTAAATTTCAGATCGATTTATTCTTCACAAAAATCTGCTTTTTAGACAAATTCTATGATGTATAATATAATGGATATATATGATACAAAATAAGATTCTCGGTAATAGTTATGGAAGTAGCATTAGTCATACTTCTTCTCATATTAAGAGTTGATATATCTTTGCATCAACATGTATTTCTCAATCAATTTTATGAAATCAAAATTTCAATCACCGATATGTAAGGTTTGTGAATTATATGATATAATAGCCACCAACCCCATTTATAAAAATTAAAATAAAAGATCACAGGGGTATTTTCGACCAGAATAAATTGGTTCGAAGGTGGCAGCTCCTCAAGTAAAGTCCACGTGAACAGATTCTTCATGGCTGTTTCTACGACCCCTTAACATATTAAAACCGGAACCTCTAATTATAGTAAAAGCCAGATCTTACTCTCAGAAAAACAAAGCACAAGGAAGAAGAAGAAGTCTCTGAACCACCAAGTCCAAAACAGATCTCACTCTGCATATGCTGCATTTTCTCACAGAATTTCAGGCATTTTCAAATTGGTTATAGCTGCATTCTCACTCTGTATCCAGCAGCTTGAGTCCTCTATCTCCTTCACAATGTGATGCCATGGAAGACATGTGAAGGGTAGGGTTAATTCTTTGAGGTATATATCTCCACTTGACTCATATTTCCTTTTTGGGTTTCTTTTTTTGTTTCTAAATTTTCATTTTCGGGTTCTTTTTTGGGCTACTTAGAAAAAGTTTTGGAAACCCTTTTGATTGAAATTTCTTGTTGATTTGTCTCTTTTGGGTTATTTCCTTCAAATCAGAGACAGAAATCTTTGAAAAAATCGTTATATTTTTTTGGATCTTTGAGTCATTTAATTTGTCATGAATGATATGAAAGTCTGGTTGGGGAGGGTATGGTTGAGTGTCATATCATGTGTCACATCCTTAATTTGATCAAACTTATGATGCTTCTCTAGTTCTAGTATTTTCTGGTTTTGGAGCTAATCAGAGTTTTGAGTCTTGTGAGCTTGTTTTAACAAGACTGTCGGCTCTAAGTTCTGTTAATTAACTTAATTACGATGCTTTCGAGAGAGGGGAGTGGTTAGAAGATATGTCCTAGAATCTCAAACACAAACAAAAATTATGGTTTTGTAGGTTAGAGGAAAAAGTGATTATAAAAAAAACAATTTAATTGCAATCCCCAAACAGATTGCAAGGCGGACAATTTAAAGGTTGGTGAGAGATCCTTGTCAATCGGGTGAGCCAAGGTAAGCCATTGAAATTGACAACAAATAACCAAACCCTTTTGAATTCCAAGTGACAGAGACAGAAATTGTGGTTGGTTTTAATTTGGTATCACCTCCATATGTGACACTTATGTGAAAATCCACACTTCTTGCTTTATGTTCAATGAGGGTTCATTTGAATTGGATGTGGAATTTTTTATATTATAAAATTTTTATTTCTTTATTTATTTTATGGAAATACGTGGATTCGATTGGTGCCAATCCTCAAAACTAAGACGTGCTTACTTTTAGTTGTATTACAAAGCCAACAAATCAAGGGAACCGACATTTCTTTATTTATTTTTGATAGCCCATTTGAATGTAGGAATTTTAAAAAATGAACTTGAGTTTTAACAAGAAGATCACATTGATTGCAATAAGTATAGAAGTATTACATGTAATGTATTTGAAACGAGTAGATACAATCTAATATTATGAATTTGAATACGATTAAATTTGAACACAGTATACATACAAGTACAAGATTGAAGAAAATACATTGTAGAGAATACTATTTGCTCAAATGCAATCTCGTTTTAGGCATAAAAAGTTACATGGTTTTTCACGACAGTATTGTCCTCAGGCATGGGGGTTTATTCCTCAACTATATGCTTATGAGGGTCAAACTTTAAATACGTATGCTAAGCTAACATTGGATTTACGATAAGATCATAGTAAAAGGCTAAACTATACACGTAATGGATTTATTATGTTCTCGAATATTACTATGTCTTACTTTGTCAAGATCTTAGCCATGCTTTGTCTAATTCGCATGCCCAATGACTTTAAACCCCTCAACCTTAGCTTACCACAAAGTTGCATTATATGAAGATTGGTAGTTTGCCTTGTGCACAAAATGGTAGTTTCATAATGTTTCCGCTGTTAACAAGGAGAAGATGGCTGATTAGAGGGGGAGCTCTATAAAACTCCATTGCCATATGTTGATTTGCTTTCAGGAACTCGGCTAAAAAACGATTAGGAGTTCTGGAACATCTGATCCTCTTATGGGTTACAAATTGTTGGCTAAAAGAGTTTAAATATTTTCCAGGCAAGTCACCCCATAGAGGCAGTGAACCTTCATTGCTTGTAGTTTGGTGCAACCATGGCATGCAGTTCACTGGTTATTCCTAGCTCTCCGGCTTCCTCCAGGAGAACAGAAATCTTCAAAGAGCACAATGGTCTCCGGCGGTCACACTCTAGCCAAGACCTTTACAACCGTGCTACTATCCGGAGGTCTTATTCGGATAACCATCTTTGTCACTGCATCCATCGTATCCATGCTGCATCAACACAACCAAAACTAAAGAACAGCCGTTCGATGGGGATTTTCCCATTTCAATTTTCAAGTTCCATTCTCCCAAACTCGGTTCGATCATTCTTGTTTGATCCAGACACGAGTAAGCATATGAGCGTAGTGGAGGAGAAGGACATGAATATGGTGGAGAACTCTGAGGAGAGTGCTGGTGAAGAGGAGAGAAAAAGAGCCAATTGGGTGGAGAGGCTTGTGGAAATCAGAAGTAAATGGAGGAATAGGCAGAAAAAAGATGTTGGATGAAGACACAGACGACAACTTTTGTGTCAACGGTGAAAATGGTGATTGTGAATGTGGTGGAGAGGAAGGTGGTTGTGCAGTGGATTATACTTCAGAAGAAGATGATGGAGAAATTAGTCCTGAATTTTTCTCAAAATTTTTGGTTAGAGTACCATGGTCTGATACCAAGCTTTTTTCTCAGCTAGCCTTCTTGTGCAACCTGGCTTATGTGATCCCACAGATCAAGGTACGTTTTTGTTCAGCATGGTTCAGAAGTCATAACATTGACATAAAAATTTATAGTGAAACAGAGGTTGGATATTTCAAGCATGAGAAATAAATTCACACTACTAATGCATGTGCAGGCCAATGATTTGAAGAGGTATTATGCGCTACAGTTTGTAACATCTTCATTGGAAAAGAAAGCTGAGGCAGATGAAATCAAAGCAAAACTTGATGAGGACTCTACTCGTGTACCTGTAGTTGCCGAAGTAGCTAGTGAATCCAATTCAGAGAAAGTGGTAGAATCTGAGCACAAGTGTTCAATCCGTCCATCTGTTGCTTACAATATTGCTGCCTCAGCTGCATCTTATGTGCGCTCAAGGGATAAGGATAACCTTCCCCTTGGGTCTAAATCACAGCAGGAGGGTGATGGCGAGAATTCAGGCAGAAATTGTGAGAATTCATGGGAGGAAGGAGGGAGCTCACCTCGAAGCTATAAACCAGAGGTGGCTGTTTCCATGGCAGCATCGACAATGACAGTAATGGTTGCAGCAGGGGAAAGGGAGAAACAAGAAACAGCAAAGGACCTTCAGTCACTCCACTCCTCACCTTGTGAATGGTTTGTTTGTGATGACTCCAGTACATATACTCGTTGTTTTGTGATTCAGGTAATGTCGTAGCCCTTGATCCCACTTGATCTGTGTTTGATAAATCATTAACTCTACCTTCATTTGGCAATAGCTCTACAAGGTCCTTTGATATCCAATTAATGGATTAAAAAGGCAGAGTTCAAGTGGCACAATCTTCTGATTTCTGAAACAAAGAAATAGTGTGCAGCAGATTGGTAAATACTTAACATGCAAATTATTTTTGCTTGCAGGGTTCCGACTCCCTCTCTTCCTGGCAAGCAAACCTCTTCTTCGAACCCACCAAATTTGAGGTAAGCATAGATTCAGATTCCCCACTTGTTAATGTTGCAGAAGGAAAGAAAATAAGAAACCACTGACAACCCAATTTGTTTGTACAGGGGACAGATGTACTTGTTCACAGAGGAATCTATGAAGCAGCAAAGGGAATGTACGAGCAATTTATGCCGAAATAATCGACCACTTGAATAAACACGGTGAGCGAGCGAAGCTTCAATTTACAGGTCATTCTCTTGGAGGAAGCCTTTCTCTTTTAGTCCACTTGATGCTACTGAGTAGGAAGCTTGTAAAACCCTCCACCCTTCGGCCAGTTGTCACATTTGGCTCACCATTTGTGTTCTGCGGAGGCCAGAAAATACTTTACCAACTGGGCGTGGATGAGAATCAAATCCATTCCGTGATGATGCATAGAGATATTGTCCCTAGAGCCTTCTCCTGTAACTACCCTAACCATGTGGCTACACTTCTCAAGCGTTTAAATGGCTCATTTCGGTCACACCCTTGTCTGATAAAAAATGTAAGTATCGAAGTCCACCAAAAATAGATAGGGTTATGGCTTTAAACTCATCTGTCATTTCCCACTCTAACCTCAACGAATGCTATTCGTGCACAGAGTAGAGTTAAGACCAGAATCTGTAAGGACCAGCATATGGAATCAAAAGGCTTTATAAAAATATATAGGAAAATGTGGAATTTGATATAGATAAAATTTGAATTACAAGCAAGTTTTCTCATTCACTGTGTTTTTGTGCAGAAAATATTATACTCTCCCATGGGTAAGCTATTCATTCTCCAACCTGACGAAAATTCATCTCCTCCACACCCTCTACTTCCTCTGGGGAGTGCCCTCTATGCTTTGGACAAGACCCAATGTGGATTCTCTTCAAGTCTACTTAGGGCTTTCTTGAACTCCCCACATCCACTAGAAACTCTAAGTGATCCTACAGCTTACGGTTCAGAAGGTACAATCCTACGAGACCATGACTCGAGCAACTATCTAAAGGCTGTGAATGGAGTCCTAAGGCAACACATGAGGATGGTTGTTCGGAAAGTGAGAAAACAGAGGAATCTCTTGTGGCCACTACTTAATTCACCATCTCCACACTCATGGAACCATGAAAATAATCTAGAGAGCAGCGGGTTGGCAACCAAGGAGATACTCACAGGAGTTTAATTCCATTCTGCTTAGATTCTTCTACATGCATATAGGAGATGTTCATATGAAAATAAGTAGAGGATTTAATTTGTCCTCTCTGTTTTGTCGTGTACATCGCTTACCTCCTAACCATCTCTGTATCTATGTAAATCCTCCAGTCCCTGTTGTAAAGAGTTGGTAAAAAAGGTTACTAAACTGTGGGTACAGACTTCAAATTCTACTGTAAAGTATTTTCCTTTAATCTCTTCTTTTGTGGGTACAGATTTCAAAACGAAAAGTATACTAAGCACAAGATAATTTCAGACACCATCACCACCACAAAATGGACGAAAGCTGACCGTTAACTTACATTACCGAAGTGAACTTCCACCGTTGTTATGCATTTCCACATTTTATCAGAGTCAAAAGTGAACTTCCTCTTCAACACTTAGCCAAAGGTGGGGAGGGGAAGAAGCATTCCTGCCACATGACTTCAAAGCGAATAGATCAATAAGTAAATGTAGTAACTGTAATTCACCCTCTGTAGCCATCCTTTTGCTTGTCGCACACAAAGCACTTCTTGTTCTTTGAATGGTGCTGTGAATGAAAAGCAGAAGGGTTAGAAAACACTCGAAAGAAAAACGTGGAAACAGAAAGACTCTATTATATTTGATTCATAATCCAGCCCTGTAATCAGTATATGCATGGATCCCCTTTATACAACTTTTCATTGCCAGCTTTCTCACTGGCTGATAACATTTGCCTTCTTCCTGCCTAGACAACCATAGTTCCCAATTTTCCATCTGGAACTAAGAAATAAACAGCATTCCTACCACTAGCTCTGTATCCTCCCAAAGTAACAATCATAACCATCTTTGCAAGTGGCAGCAAATCAAGCAAAGACCAATAATAACAATAATGACAGAAACAAAAATTACCATACGCATACGGAAATTTGAGTTTGCAGGCTATGATATTTAAGTTGAAGAAAATGAATCCATAATATATTTTGAGCAAAAACAAAGAATGAAATATAGGCCTTCAGGCCCAAAATTTGACATTTTCATATGGCCATGAAAGTGTTTCGAGGCAATACAACGAGAAATCAGGAAGAGATACACCGATCAAGGGAGTATATACTAATTAAAGTTTAAAACTTGATAAAACTCTAAGAAAGATGTTGCTTTTGAATTTCATAACTAAGCCCAAACCTGTTTAGCCATGCAAAAGCTACAAGCTTTGTCTGAAATACCCAGAAGTTTTTTTGAGCGCCAGCAGCAATCCCCTGAAAAATGGGGGATTGAATAAGAAGAAGAGGAAGGGACCTGCTCTGCCGAACTGGTCACAGGGGTGGGCTTTTTGGGATGGCCTATTATGCCACATGGGCTTGCTGATGTTGGACTTGCATGGTAATTTCAATTTGGGAATTGTTATTTACACCCAGCACCTAATTTTTTTTCTTGGCTTTCTAATTTTACACTTGCCTATTTTTATTTTATTTTTAAAACTGAGAAGCTCATAGCTAGCCCATCGCCTCTATGTGATGGCGGCGGAACCAGAAATTTCTTGTTAATGTCAAATTAAAAAAATGACAGTTATTTTTTTTGAATATCAACCTCTTTCTTTTGAAAATTGAATCAATAATATTACATGACCACCAACCGAAATAACATTTGCGTCTTCTATATATAGATTTTTTTCCATATGAGAGGTTGGTGCCAAGGTTACCTTCCTAAAATTTTGAAAAAGTATGTGAAGCTTTTTTCTATAACATACCAGAAATCTTCAATCATGAAACTTTCGTACGGTATGTCTAGATCACATTTTAACATTCTACACATATATAATATAAAATATTAATTTAAAAATTTCGAGGGGCGTTGTGACTTCTAGTCGAGTACATCGTTATTGTTTTCATCTCTCTAAAAAGATCGGCATATCCTCCATATCTACATAAGGACCGAAACATCAACTATCTTGGATGAGGGGCATTGATCTCCATGGAAATGTAGGCTGCACTAGTCTCTATTTGAAATATAGACTATGGCAGACTTCATTTGATATGGAGATAGCAACGCTCTTTATCTCTTTGTTGGAAATGGGTGTATGTTGACGTTTACGAGGTCGGTCATGACTTTTCTCTTTTCCTCTTTCTTTTTTTTTTTCAAAAGTCAAGCACATTTAAAAAAAAGTAAAAGAAGTGAGAGGCTAAAATTAGAATGTTTGGAAATTCTTTTGGATGAAAAATGTAGTGATGAGATTTTTGGGTGTTCCCTTCACTTTGATGAGGCCATGGTCCAATTAAAACCAAATCTGGGTTGAAGTACTAATCCCAGGCTACTGGCCCAGGTCATACCCCTCAAAAAACCGCATAAAAAAAATACC
This sequence comes from Prunus salicina, assembly GCA_020226455.1. Classification (NCBI taxonomy): domain Eukaryota; kingdom Viridiplantae; phylum Streptophyta; class Magnoliopsida; order Rosales; family Rosaceae; genus Prunus; species Prunus salicina. The sequence continues at coordinate 10,626,061 of CM035343.1, read as the reverse complement.
CCTAAAAAAATATAATATTAATTTTTTTTAATTTCCCCAATAATCAAAATTTTTTTTTCTTTTGTTTTGGATGCTCTCTCTCTCTTCTTCTCCAATAAATTTTCATTTCAAAAACCCCTCACAAATGCACCCCAACCTGACAACCTCTTCCAATCCAAATTCTCTCCCTCTTTGAAAAATAAGAAAAAAAGAACCTAATTTTGATCAAAACTTAAAGTCCCATTCAATCAAATGCCCTACCTTTCTGCCCACATTTCTTCCTTGGTTCCTCTTCTTCTCCCTCACCAAGCTTGTACTTCCCTCATTTTCTGATTCGCCGACACTTCCCCACTATTGGTATTGTACAGTTCCCTCTAGGGTTCCTATATCCCATATCTTTGTTTCTCCAATCTCCCAATCATCCCTACGTTTTCGTCCGCTGGGTTTTCTAGGGTTTCGTCCCTGTTCATCAGATTGGGGATTTAATTTAATGTTTAATTGTATTTCTAATTGTCGCTTAGGTTTTTAACTACTGGGTAGGATTCTATTTTGTGATATTTGTTTCCTGAAATACGCAAAAGTTGGTTAGTATTTTTGCAGCAAATGAAAATTTGAACTTTGAAGGGAAAAACAGAAAAAATCCTATTTGGGTTATTAGTGGTTTTGGAGCTGAAGGTTTCCTTTTGGTTTTTTTTGGAAGAAAGGGTCTACCTAGAGCAAAAAATTGATTTCTGTGTTTTTGTATTTTAGTTGCCATTGTTATTTGGGATTGGGGAAAGATTCAGCTTTGCTGTATTGCTTTTGGGACTTTTGGGGTAAAAGGAAGAGTTATTGTTTGGTGTAGAAGTGAAGGGAAAGCTTAAGCTTGCATGGGCGAACATGAGGGGTGGGCACAGCCACCAAGTGGGCTTTTGCCGAATGGCCTATTGCCCAATGAAGCTGCCTCGGTAATGCGAGTGCTCGACTCAGAGCGATGGTTGAAGGCGGAGGAGAGAACTGCAGAGCTTATTGCCTGCATTCAGCCCAATCCACCCTCCGAGGAGCGCAGAAATGCCGTCGCGGATTATGTTCAGCGGCTCATAATGAAGTGCTTCCCCTGCCAGGTGGGACATACTTATTAATATGTGTACACGGTATTTGTTTGCTTTAATGACTGTAAGTACATGTTCAATTTCAGGTAGAATTCTCATTTTGTTAGAAAAAGAAAAACACGTTACAATGTTGTATTGCATTATCTAGGTATTGGATACCACAGGTAAATTTTGAAATATTTTCATGGTAATGCGTAAAAACCAATAACTTGAGGATTTTTAGGATGTTCAAGGTTCTGAACGCAGAAGGAAGATTGCATAAGTCTTGTAGTTTGAGCTAACAAGAACTAAAGGGGACTCAAGAATTATATCGGATCAGAGAGATGTGTATAACCTTAGGCCGGGTGGAACTTTGAGACTTGTGGGCTTTTGGGGAAGTGACATATAATGGGGTCCACTGGTGGTTTTTTTAGCATGTCTTTCATTGTGAAAAAATTGGACCCAATGCTGATGGTTATGCTATGAAAAGTTGTTTGTTAACTTGTTGAATTGGTGCATATTTATTGTGTTTCATGTTATTTATGCATTTATTTTCGTTGACCTAAATGTTTGTGATTATGTCCAGGTGTTCACTTTTGGATCTGTACCCCTGAAGACGTATTTGCCTGATGGAGATATTGACCTGACAGCCTTCAGTAAGACTCAAAATTTGAAGGACACATGGGCCCATCAGGTTCGTGATATGCTGGAGAACGAGGAGAAGAACGAGAATGCTGAATTCCGCGTGAAAGAGGTTCAGTACATTCAGGCAGAAGTATGTTCCTCTTATTATCATTAGCATTTTTACCTTTATTTGAGATTCTGTTGTGGCAATGTTTGTTAGTTTTTGTCTATATTTGATTCTCTTTATATTTTAATTTTGCTTTTCTGATACTAGATTTAACCATAATACTTCTCTTTGTATATCTACAGGTGAAGATAATCAAGTGCCTTGTGGAAAACATTGTAGTAGACATATCATTCAATCAGCTGGGGGGCTTGTGCACCCTTTGTTTCCTTGAGGAGGTAAATGGTACATTTGTAAACCATGTTAATATTTGTATGCCTTGACTAATTGTATTAATTGCTTCTGCAGGTTGATCATTTGATAAATCAAAATCATTTGTTCAAGCGTAGTATCATACTGATAAAGGCCTGGTGTTATTATGAGAGCCGAATACTGGGTGCTCACCATGGACTTATCTCAACTTACGCGCTGGAAACTTTGGTTTTATACATATTTCACGTTTTCAACAACTCCTTTGCTGGACCACTTGAGGTGGCTATGGTTAAGTTGGTGTATTATATTGGCATTATTGTTTGTGGATCCATCTGAATGGTTTTCTTTGCTTGTGCAGGTCCTGTATCGTTTTTTAGAGTTTTTTAGTAAATTTGACTGGGACAATTTTTGTGTTAGCCTATGGGGTCCTGTACCCATTAGTGCACTTCCAGATGTAACTGGTATTGATTAATTGCTTTAGTAAACTTTTGACCATCAAGCGTCCATTTTTTTTTCCTTCAAATTTTGACAATTTCCTGTTTAAATTTGTTATTGTTTATATCGCAGCCGAACCTCCGCGAAAAGATGGTGGAGAGTTATTACTGAGCAAATTATTTCTTGATGCCTGTAGCACAGTGTATGCTGTTTTCCCTGGCGGTCAAGAAAATCAGGGCCAGCCTTTTGTTTCCAAACATTTTAATGTTATTGATCCTTTGCGAATCAATAACAACCTGGGACGTAGTGTTAGTAAAGGTATGCCGTTCTGAAACTATATTCTTTGGCATCACTGTTTCTAAGAGATTTACTTGCCATTGTTTTTTGGCCAACATTTAGAATACATTGTTTAATTAATTGGTCGCACTCATTACTTGTTTAAGTGTGAAACAGTATGCTTCCTTTTTTGGAAGTAATTATGTGTATATAAATAATAAAAATTTCAGACTTCAAATCATTAAGAACGTGATTTAGATATATATATATTTTCCTGTAAGTAGAACAGAAGATGATGAAACTATGGTTTTTATGGGAGTAAAAAAAAGGTACAACTGAAAACAGCTGATAATGTGGAAGGCAACAATATCCATGTTAACTTGAAAATGGGCTCATTCAAAATGACAGACACAAAGTCTTATATGTAAGAGAATGTGATTATTTCATAGGACACCCAAAGAGTCTTTTGGTGTGAATACATGTAAACTTCATTGTCTTTCCTTAATTTTTTTTAATGTTGTTTGTAAGGTGTAACTGTCTTGCTTGATTTCCTATCTGTTCACATTGTTGGCTGTTTAAATTATTATATATTGTGTATGTATATTTTCCAGGTAACTTCTTCAGAATACGCAGTGCATTTGCATTTGGGGCTAAAAGGCTGGCCAGGTTGCTTGATTGTGCCAAAGAGGATCTATATTTCGAAGTAAATCAGTTTTTCCTGAACACTTGGGATAGACATGGGAGTGGTCATCGACCTGATGCACCACGAAACGATTTGAGGCGCATGAGACTTTCAAATCCAGACCACTTACATGGATCTGAGAATCTCAGGAACATTTCACGCGACCAAAAAAACGAAAGTTCCTCTGGTCGTGGTACTCATGGTGACGGGACGCACGGCTCACTTAGTGTTCCCTCCCAGCATGGTAGTTATCCTTTAGAAAGCACATCCGGGAACAGTGATGTGCCTACTGGAACTCATGCTCAAAGCCAAAAGAATCATGGGAACACAAACACTGCTAGGGCGTCTGATCAGATTAGAAAGGAAACCAATTCCAATCTGGGTGCAAAGGTTGATAAAGGTCAGAGAAGTGCTAGACCTGATAACTTGGTGAATGACCTCCATGGGAGGTTTCTTTTTGCAAGGACACGTTCTAGTCCTGAGCTTACTGATTCGTATGGTGAAGTTTCCTCTCAAGGTAGACGCAACAGAGCCCCCGAAAGTGGGAAAACCCAAACTTATTCGACAAGGTTGGATAATAGCAGGAGGAAAAACCTGGACTCTGACAGTGTGGCAAGCCACAGAGTTAGATCTTCAACTGATGATCCTTCGTCTGCTAGACACATCTCATCCCGTCAAAGCCTTGATGCTACTGTTGATTCAAATAGCTATCATGACGAATCGGGATTGAATGCCATTGCTGATGATTATTCTTCTATTTCGGGGACACAAGGGATGCACCAGGAGGAGCAAGATCTTGTTAACATGATGGCATCTTCTACAGCTCATGGTTTTAATGGGCCAGTCCATCTTCCACTGAATATGGCTTCGAGTCACCTACCACTTCCTATCCCACCATCCATCCTTGCTTCTATGGGATATGCTCAGAGAAATATGGGTGGAATGGTTCCCACAAATTTTCCCATGATTGAGACTCCTTGGGGAACAAATATGCAATTTCCCCAAGGTGTTGTCCCATCGCCGTTAGCCCCTTATTTCCCTGGCTTGGGGTTGTCCTCGAATCCTGAAGATTCAGTGGAACCTAGTAATGAAAATTTTGGATCTGTGGAAATGAACTCAGGTGAAACTGATCATGATTTCTGGCATCAGCAGGAAAGGGGCTCTACTGGTGGGTTTGATCTTGAAAATGGAAGTTTTGAATTGCTTCAGGAAGATGATAAGCAACAGTCAACTTCGGCTGGTTATAACTTTCATCCTTCATCTCGGGTAGGCACCTCAGGAAGTTCTATGCGAGTTCAACAAAAGCCTAAAGAAAACCGAGATGCATTGAGGGAAGATCATGTGGATAATTTTCAGTATCAAGATAACAAAGGAACTGAGGTATACTTTGATGACCGAACTGTGAGTTCTAGGTCTGCAACTTATACAAGTTCAGTGAGAAGTAAGACCTCCTCTGAGAGTTCTTGGGAAGGATCATCAGCAAAGGTCTCAAAGTCAACAAGGGAAAAACGGGGTAGGAGAACTGCTCTTTCAGCAGCGCCGTCTGCTGCATTTGGGAAAGGCAAGAGTGTGTCTGAACATTCATCTACCCAGGCAGATGATGACAACAGAGATTGGAATCAACCTACAACCTTAGGTGCCGAAATGGTAGAAAGAAGCACAGGACCTCAACCCGCTGCTTCTTTGCATGTTCCAAGGCATCAAATGCCTGGTTTTGAACCATCTCAGACAAGTGGATCAGATTCGTTGATACCATTTGCCCCAGTGCTCTTAGGTCCTGGTTCACGACAGAGAGCTTCAAATGATTCTGGGATGCTTTTTTATCCTACGGGGCCTCCAGTTCCATTTGTTACAATGCTTCCTTATAATTACTTCTCAACAGAGACAGGAACTTCAGATGTATCAGCTAACCAATTTAGTAGAGAAGAGGGACCGGATAATAGTGATGCTGGTCAGAATTTTGATTCATCTGAGGGAGCTGATCAGCCTGAGGTATTAAGTACTTCTAACTCTATTGGAAGGGCTGCTCCTATTGAGGCATCAGAGCATAAGTCCGACATTCTACACAGCGATTTTGCAAGTCATTGGCAGAATTTGCAATATGGACGTATTTGCCAAAATTCTCGGCATCCTTCACCTGTGGTTTATCCATCACCAGTTATGGTGCCCCCTGTCTACTTACAAGGACGATTTCCTTGGGATGGCCCTGGGAGACCTCTTTCAGCCAACATGAATCTTTTCAATCAGCTTGTGGGTTATGGGCCTCGACTGGTTCCTGCTGCTCCTCTCCAGTCTGTTTCTAACAGGCCTGCCAGTGTTTATCAACGTTATGTCGAAGAGATTCCAAGATATCGTAGTGGGACTGGGACCTACCTGCCAAATCCTGTAAGATAACATATACCTGTTCCTTATCGGCTGATTATTTTGGAATTTTATTTTTCGTCAAGCATGTTGCACCTACCAATCTTGTCTGTTGGACCAGTGCTTGGTTTTTGAAAAGTTAGGCTTTATTTAAATGTGATGTAGAAAAGAAGTTTTCCATCATTTTATTTTACTTCTCTTGATTTACACAAAACAAAAGCGCTACAGCTTTAGGTGATCACTTACATACTGCTGCAGTTTTATTTATCCCTTTTAACCCCTTTTAATTAATTCAGAAGGTTACTGTACGGGATCGGCATCCTTCAAGCACAAGAAGGGGGAATTACAATTATGAAAGAAATGACCACCATGGTGATAGAGAAGGAAACTGGAATACTAATTCAAAGTCACGAGCTTCTGGCCGCAACCACAGTCGCAGCCAAGGTGAGAAGCCAAATTCAAGAGCAGACCGTTTGGCAGCTAGTGACAGCCGAGCTGAAAGGCCATGGAGCTCACATAGGCAGGACTCATTCCCTTCATATCAATCTCAAAATGGTCCTATCCGCTCAAACACTACGCAGAGTGGTTCCACAAATGTTGCTTATGGCATGTATCCGCTACCAGCCATGAACCCCAGTGGGGTGTCATCAAATGGACCTTCCATTCCATCAGTTGTCATGTTGTATCCTTATGACCATAATACTGGCTATGGGTCACCTGCAGAACAACTTGAGTTTGGTTCTCTTGGACCAGTGGGCTTCTCAGGATTGAATGAGGTTTCACAGCTAAATGAGGGGAACAGGATGAGTGGAGTATTTGAGGAACAAAGGTTTCATGGTGGCTCTGCTCAACGATCTTCACCTGATCAGCCTTCTTCACCCCACCTCCAAAGGTAGTTGGTTCAGGTGTATTTTTCCTTCTTTTGGGGGAGGGGTTTTGGTGGTTGGTGGTTCTGGGTGCCATGGTAGTGTCTCAAAGGCCAAACTCTTCTTAAGATTTTATTCAGAGCAATTTCCTTTTTTATTTTCGTTATTTTCAACCTATCATTTCTTCAATGGGATTGTTTTGTGATGCTTTCATTTATCTTAACAGGGGAGTTTGATTATTTTGCCAGATCAGTGGCCCAGAGGAATTATCAGATGAAAGATGGAGGATTTTCCACCTCTAGCTTTAACAGATCAGGAAGGGAATGATGATGGAAGAAACTACAATGAGAATCCCTCCCATTACCAAGCGTTCTTGTTCTCACCCCAGTCTTAAAAAGGAAGGAATTTGACTATTTCATTCCATGGTTTCCTAATATCTTCCTAATCACATCATATCTGCTTGGAGCTTTTTGTGTACACTAGAAAGCAATTTACTTGCTCCATTTTCAAGAATACGAGCTTTGGTGGTAAATGAGGGTGATGGTGATGTGATGATGAAGGGGAAGGCAGGACTCGGTGTCTTAAATTCCAGTTTAGGGTTAGGCACTTTGTAACTCTACTGAAGTAGAAACTCGCTTTAGGTTCAGAACTTAGGATATTACTGTGTTACATAATTGGTCTACCAGAAATCTCTTTCACACAATGTACTAGGGTTTTTGGATCAGTAGCTGTGTATCAGTTCTCTTTTATGTACTCTTGTTTAAGATTTTCAACAGAGTAGTAATTACACCGCCATAGATGAAATTGGGTCATGTTTGGTTTACTTGACAATCTTTTAATTTTCTTTCAACTTTTTTTTTTCTGATACAGGAAATTGGCCATTTTGCCTTCATTTATTCTTCAATATTTCTCAAATAGTAAATTATGTTGGTAGTAAATGTTGAGAAACATGTGCACCAAGGTTCACATATCATATTCTTTGTAAGTGTTTGTAGGCCTCTGAGATGTAAGTTGGTCCTCTGTCCTCCTATGTAAACACAACTTCAAATAAACCTACACCTCCATTGAAAAGGCTCTTTACCTTTCTTTAGGCATTAATCCGCTTCTCTTTAAAATGTAATTTCCAAGAACAAGCTTCCTTCATAGCTCAACAAAATGAATCTTGGAACTGAAAATCAAAACTCCTTTTTATTCTATTTTTTTCATCTTTTATTCAACAATTGTTTTTTTTTGGGTAATTAAATGAATTTATAAATGAAAATGAGGGCAAAGCCCAATGAACAACCAAGAGTTCTGACAAAAAAATAAAAAACAGAACAGACCAACCGAATCCTAAACACAAAGGGGGCAGACCAACTAAAGAGCCAAACACCCCAATCTAACAATACAAACAAAATTAGGTCTCGCGTATGGACAACTGAAGCCGTCGTAGCTCCTTTCTGATACAATGGGTACCTCTCTCTCTCTCTCCCCCTAGATTATTAAGTTCCATTTTCATATGAAATTTCATGGGTTTGTTTTGTTTCAAGTTACAAAGATACTGATACTTCAGCTGTAACAACCTGATTGTAACACCCCGACTCCGATTTATTTTCCCATTTTAATTTAATTAAGTGAAATTACGAAATTGCCCTTGAGAGAGGGGTAATTTGGTCATTTTTATCCGAAAGGAATTTGGGAATTCCGATTGTACCGTTGCGTAGAGCCCGATGAGATGAGTCCGTAGACACGTAGTGGGCTCGAATCGGAGTTGAAACGAGAGAGTTACGAGCGAATGAAGTCCAGTGGCACAACCGTAATTATTTGGAAAAGGAATTTTTGGTTAAAAACCAAAAATGCCCTCACTCTCTCTCTCTCCCCCCCGCCCCGCGCGTCTTCCCCCTCCCCTTCGTTTTCGAGAAACAGCCGGCAGCTTCTAAGAGCTGCCGCCGCCGCCACACCGCACCACCGGCCACGAGACCGGTCCCATTCGAACCGCCACCTCCTCCTCTCTCTTCCCCGGCCAGAACAGCCCCTGGAACCGCCGGAATCCGCCGGAAAAAGCTCGGAATCGCGCCGGTTTTGACAGAAACTTCGCCGGCTCCGATCTTCCTCCTCCGGCCGCCATTTTTGGCGATCAAGGTATGAAAATCTATCCTCTCCTCATGATCTAGCTGCTGGATGAGTAGGATTTCCATAAATTTTGAGGTTTGATGGTCCGATCTACGAATTGAAATTCGGCCGGTTTTGCGATCGCGATTCCGGCCACTTCCGGCCACTTTTTGGGGTACGTCCAAGAACAAAAGTGACTCCAAATTAGGGGTATTACCTAGGGTAGGAGTCTTGGCTCACGATTTGGAGGTTTTCCGGCGATGCGATATCGCTTTGGACACCCACGCGCTGCCGGCGCGTGGGTGGCGCGTGGGCACTGTAGCTGAGGGGCATTTTTGTCCCATTGTGATCCTCTCGATGTCACGAGCGCGTAGGTGTGCTCGGATTTAAATTTGGATACCGTTAGAGTCCCGAACGGATATCGCATATCGCATATTTTCCGGGTTCACTAGGTTTGGACCGTTGGATGGTCCTGAAATTATACTATGTTGATCTAGGATTTACCAGGATCGTGTAGGATTCGACGGATCGTAAAACGGAGTCCCGGATACTCTGGAAATGCGAACCCTAGGGCTAGGGTTTAAGTAACCGTCCGATCGTGCGATCGTGAGCGATCCGACCGTACGATTTGGACCAAACTTGGGGGACGTGTGTCCTAGACCTTGTAGGACCTATAGGAACTGTCGGATTGGAATTCGGAGGTCGTGGGCCCCGCGGGCCCGCCTGACCCGGGGTTGGGTAATTTGACCCTGGGTTGACCGTGAGACTTCCTAGGTAGTGTTACCTTCCTAGGAAGATTATAATGACCCTAGTGATAGGTCTTGAGAGTGGTTGAGGGATTTTGGTTATTGTGGGTTTAGGATATTAATTGTCGAGTTTAAATGGTAGAGATTACGGGAATTGGCCCGGATAGAAGCAGTATCTCCGAGGCTTGCGAGGAGGGAATTGGCAATATTAATGGAGTTGATGGATCAGGATTAGAGGTACGCTTAGGTGGTGAGAATTTCAGTGTCGAGATATTCTTAAACTAAAATAAGGGAGTTCAGTGTATGACATACTTATTTTTCAGTATGTGATTGATATGAGTAGAGGAAAGAACTACGTGTGGTTTGATCCCTCAATAAGGGTACCTAGGCAACCTAAGGTTACAAGGTGCAACCACGAGTTGGAGTCTTGAGATTGTTAATGTTTTATTGATATTCTGAAAGCTGAGATGATATTAATTAAGAATTATAATTTTATCGTTTTATTTTTTTTGGTTCTATTTTGTATAGAATTTTTTTTACCTTTTAGACGTTGATCCCTGCAAGCAAAATTCCGGGATCCGCTATTGAGCATATGTGTTTGTGAATTTTGGCTATTTTTGATAACATAACTCAAAGTTATGTGTACATGAAATTAAGTTTCTCGCGACCTTAATTTCAAGTGATTATAAAATTGTTGGCCTTCTCTCTTACTTTTCTCTTTTACCTTAATTTAATGGCTCGTGTTTTTTATTCTAATTAGATCATATTCTGTGCGTAGAGCTGGGGCGTGTTAGAGAAGAACTATTTTATGAGATTACGAATGACCTCACCAGAGGGCAAGGGCATTATAGACAATAACAAAGGAGGGTCTGGAGCCTCTTATACAAGAAGCAATGGAGAATGCTCGACCAAAAGAAGGATTAAGGGCGATCTTGCATTTTCTAAACAAAAAGAAGATATCAGGACAAATCTAGATACGAAGAGATTGAGATGATATGTTTCACCGTAGTAATCCATGTATTCTTGGAACTAATTTCATGCAGATCCGAGAAAGTAATCTTCACTTTATATCAAGTAAGGGACGAGAGATCCATTTTAGTCCCATGAGGTCCATTTCAGAATCCTAGGTTTGTTCTTGATCAATGTGGATGTCATATCTAGTTACAGACATCAACATAGTGAAGTTTACTAGTAAGATGAAGCGATTCCTAGAGGAAATTGGGGCGGCGAGTGGAATAATGAGCTATAATATGTGATGATGAAGGTTGAACCAATGGCCAGAATAGTGTAGGAAAGTCAAAAACGATCTTTCGCAACCAGAGCAACACCAACAAGGAATCCGATGGGCATCATCGTAAGAGATAAGCTCAACATGAGTAATGCAAATCTCATGGCAGCATAAATCATATTAAGATCACCCATTTATGCCCAAATAAGAGTAAGTATGATAGTGATGGAGCTATAGGTTGCTATGGTGTTGCATATCAAGAATATTTGAAATAACCATTTACTACCCAAATTTTCCATGCCATCATGAGGACCACCAGAGTTGTTATATTTACCTGGCATTGCGAATCCAACGACAAAGGTTATGGTGGCCACGAGGGTTGAGACTAACACGAGAGTTTTGACATTCTCTTTGCGAGTAAACAAACTACAATATATCAGCAATATACAAGAAACAAAGAGCTGCTGAATAAGAAATAACAGATGTGGGTGCTGATGACATAGAATTAGAGAATGCTAGGGTGGATGTCGATAATGATTTTAGCGGCATTGATGCTAAAATGTACAGATGAGCATCAAAATTTCCTTTTACGTGGATGACTGTTTTCCGAATAGACCACCACAACCTACGGAGTCCCCGAGGAAATACCGTGTTTCACATTGCGGCTAATGTTGTCAGTACAGTGATTGTTTCCCAGATACTCGATTATCATCTGTCCCTTCTTGACATATAGAACAAAAATGGAGATTTTTCACTACATCTAGTTGCATCCGCTTGACATCTATGTGTAGTCGAGCGTTTATTGTTGCATTACAAAACTTCCCCTCTCAACGTCCAGAATCAAAGAGGTAACATTGTGATGCATGCTGCCTTGGAAAACCACCACCTAGAGATGGGTGCATTGTTGTTGAAATGTGAAGATGGATTGGGGGCAAATAAGGGAAATCTAGTAAATGGATACAAAAATACACCTTTGTGTATGACTGTTGAAGCTGGAAATCTTAGCCTTATTGAACGAATGCTATCCATTAGAATGTCGGCAATTGACAACTTAGTTATGCGTGTTGCCATCAAAGAAATGATTGATATGGTAATAATTACTTGCATTTATTCCTTTGATGGCAGCGCGCAGAACTAAGTTGTCAATTGTCGACATTCTGATGGATAGCATTCGTTCAACAAAGCCAAGATTTCCAGCTTCAACAGCTATGCACATGGGTGTATTTTTGTATCCATTTGCCATATTTCCCCTATTTGCCCCCAATCCATCTTCACATTTCAACAACAATGCATCGATCTCTAGGTGGTGATTTTCCAAGCAACATGTATCACAGTGTTACCTCTTTGATTCTGGATGTTGAGAGGGGAAGTTTTGTACTGCAATAATAAACGCTCGACTACACATAGATGCCTAGCGGATGCAATTAGATGTAGTGAAAGATCTCCATTTTTGTTCTATATGTCAAGAAGGGACAGATGATAATCGAGTATCTGGGAGACAATCACTGTATTGACAACATTAGCCGCAATGTGAAACACGGTATTTCCTTGGGGACTCCGTAGGTTGTGGTGGTCTATTCGGAAAACAATCATCCACGTAAAAGGAAATTTTGATGCCCATCTGTACATTTCAGCATCAATGCGCTAAAATCATTATTGACATCCTCCCTAGCATGCTCTAATTCTATGTCATTAGCACCCCCCTCTGTTATTTCTTATTCAGCAGCTCTTTGTTTCTTGTATATTGCTAATATATTGTAATTTGTTTACTCGCAAAGAGAATGTCAAAACTCTCGTGTTAGTCTCAACCCTCGTGGCCACCATAACCTTTGCCGTTGGATTCGCAATGCCAGGTGGATATAACAACTCTGGTGGTCCTCATGATGGCATGGAAACTTTGGGTAGTAAATGGTCATTTCAAATATTCTTGATATGCAACACCATAGCAACCTACAGCTCCATCATTGTCATACTTGCTCTTATTTGGGCATAAATGGGTGATCTTAATATGATTTATGCTGCCATGAGATTTGTATTACTCATGTTGAGCTTATCTCTTACGATGATGTCCATCGGATTCCTTCTTGTTGTTGCTCTGGTTGGAAAGATCGATTTTGGCTTTCCTACACTGTTCTGGCCATCGGTTCAACCTTCATCATCACATATTATAGCTCATTATTCCACTCGCCGCCCCAATTTCCTCTAGGAATCGCTTCATCTTACTAGTAAACTTCGCTATATTGATGTCTGTGACTAGATATGACATCCACCTCGATAAAAAACAGACCTAGGATTCTGAAATGGACCTCATGGGACTAAAATGGATCTCTCGTCCCTTAATTGATATAAAGCGAGGATTGCTTTCTTAGATATGCATGAAATTAGTCCCAAGAATACATGGATTATTACGGTGAAACATTTCATTCTCTCTTCGCATCTAGATGTGTCCTAATATTTTCTTGTAGTTCCATTGTCTCTCAATTAGTATGAATTCCTCCGACATGCCGCCAATTGGAAAGCAAAAAACAGAGTAATGTTGTGGGTTTGATACATATATTCACCTTGGAGCTACAGTTGAGTTTTGGGTTAGTGATTGTTTACTTTAATGTTGGAGTGTTTTTTTTCTATTATATTGTGAGTGCTTTTGGTGATGTCTAATAGGTTGTGCTTAATTAGTCTAAAATGCAACTCCATGAACGTTTTCGGCAGTTTACCCTTCTTTCTATTTATTGTCTTGAGGTATTAGGTAGTTAAACTGGATTGTTTAATGTAAAGGATGTTTTGTCTCACCATCTATATAAGGCAGGATGCCTTTAGCTGAGATTATTCTCTCTCTTCATGTTCCTTTTTCCTCTATCATAGAAAACTTTCAATTTCTTCATTGGTAATTTGGCGATTGTCATTATGTTCTTATGATAGATATCGGTTTTGTTAAATAACTTCTATACTTGGTCTTCGCGTACGGTAACTGTTTCGAAGGCTAACGGCACAAATTTGTGATGACAGATTAAGAGGGCGATAGAGTCTGCTGAAAGTTGTGTGAAAGAGTTCATCTTTGGATAAAAAAGGCAACCTGGAAGAGAAATTGAGAAGCTGGCCCTTAACAGTGCAAAGGAACATCATTAGTCTTTTTTTTAAAAACAAAAATGAACATCCTTAGTTTAATAGGCAGTTAACAATGTATTGAGAATGATTCTACTGTTCTTGTTAGTTGTATGTGGTGATATTTGGACCCTATGTTTGTTTTGCAGATTCACGTATGATCTTCACCTTGCTGCTGAGATAAAACCAAACTCAATATGGATATGATTCTTGGGTCGCCCGAAGCTCAAAATCTGCTCCTCATCTTGAAAACATGCACAGTGCTTTGCAATTTATTGGATTTGAACAATCCTCTCAAGTTTGCAAAATTTATTGGATATGATTTTTATATGTTTTTTTGTTTGGGTCAAGGATATGATTTTTATATGTAGTGGAGGTTGTTTTTGGCGGGTACTCAATTCAGTTAGCGGAATGAGCACCTATCAGACACACTGAGTCCCTTGGTTCAAATGAACGGTGCTCATTTTAGAGTACTCAATCATGTTAGGAGGTAACATCTAGAAAGTTTTCATTGGGCACTAGTATAATATTGAGAGTGTTGGTGATTTCATTTAGACAAGTTAGTTCATTGGTAGGGCATTTGAGCAGTGTTTTATAATTTTGAAATTCTCTGCATTATTTTGGAATCCTCTGTAGTGATTTGTCGGCTTGTTGAGGGGTGTGGTGGACCACCAGAGGGACACCTAAGTACAAAGTTTATGCTACCATTTGCAATTGAGAATCCTTATAGAGCCTCCTAAAGGCATGCCAATTGGTTGTGCATACAGTAATGTACAGTCTTCTCCAGTAAATTCTTTCAATTGGTTATCAAGTAATGTGGCTTTCGATCTGGAGTTTCAAGCCAAATTAGATTTGACACTTCAATACTTATCAAAGTTGATAAGAGAGCATCCAAGCTGGGTAGATATCGCTTTTGGATCTTCTGAAGCTAGTACATGTGTAAAGGAATACGAAAATCACGAATATGTAAAAGTTCTTGAATCTTTCCAACAAAAGTTATACACGGTAGTTCATCTGTTGGAGCAGAAGTTTTCTGTGGTTCCCTTCCATCTTATTAGTCTGGTACACTTTTAGACTGTGCCCTGATCACACCGGAGTAGTTTGTCTGGCATGAAATGATACAGTTTTAGACTCTCTGATCATATTTTTCCCCTCCCATTCTACAGATTTTAATATCGCTGCACAATTGTGGGCTATGGTTCATTGGATTTGATATATTACATGGATACACTTCTCAACATCATGAGCTGGATAAAAGCCAAACAGTTGACTGATTCTTATCATATGCTCTTATGCATGCCACTTTTGAAAAACTTCCCTTTTGTTTTCACGCGTTATTGCTGCCTGCAGTATAACTTGCTCTATACTGGCTATAGTAGATCTATGAGGTCAGATTCATTGGGATATTACTTTCAAGGTCTTACACTGTCATTGTGGAGTTTAAGGGCTGCTTTGATAATGCCTTTTGCTCCTCAACTGAAGATCTCACCATGAAAGCCCGTGCAATCATTGATTTGATCTAGTATTATGTACAGCTTGCATATGCTTGGCATCGTAAAAACTCAAAAGTTTTTCTATTGGTGCAGTCCCTTATGATCGCATTTACTAATGGGCATACACCTTATAAAGTTGATATGACGACTCTGAAGAAACTCCTCCCCAGATTCGAGAGGTTGTGGCTCAAAATGTTTCTATTAATAATGTAGGTCTTCAGGTTTCTCAAGATAGAAATATAACACATTCAATTCCAGAATATGAAAGATGGCAAATCATAGGGGCTTGCTTATGGCAACACATATCCAGACTCTTGAAACATAAGTTGAATATGTTGTCCTATAAACTTGATGATGGTTGTTTTTCTCGTATACCCGATGGAACGCATTTTTCACAGCTACCTAGCTCTGCAAATTTCCATTCTGATAGCAACAGTGTAAATGAATTGATAGAACTGGTGTCCTTGAGCTTGGTTAAGTTATTGAAGCCCACACTTGCACAGATTTCTTCTTATTATGTAAAACAGCTAGCATCACTTCTGCAGCATAAAATGGATTATGGGTTGCCTGTAATGACTCTTGTTTGGTTAGAAGATGTACAATACTCATATTGAACATGTACGTATGTATTTTTCATGTTTAATACACGTATTTTTTACAAAATTTTCAATAATAAACACAAAATTCACGTAGTATACACATAATTATCACATATTATTGAATACAAATAATATATATTAAATTATTAAATAAATTATATTAAAATATTATATAGTGGCCAAACTTTTAAGTTGTAATTTGCCAAAATTTTGGAGAATAAATACACATGTATTTTATTCATATAGCCTAGCGGCTGTACCAAATATATATATATATATATATAAAGTATCAACTAATGCAACTTGGAGGGTCCTTTTTTAGAATTATTTTTATTAAACAGTACAGCCGAGCGGCTATACTCTGGTTTTTTCCAAATTCTTTAAAAAATAAATAGTATAGATGGGCGCCTATACGCCTTTTTAATTTTTATTTAAAGAAATAGTATAAGTGCAGTTTTTTCCAATTTTTAGAAAAGAAATCGTATAGCCGAATGACTATGCTCTTTTAAAAAAAAAAAATTAAAAGAAATAGTATAGTCGCACAGCTATACTTGTTTTTTAAATGTTTATTTAAAGAATAGTATAGCCGATCGGCTATACTCGGTTTTTTCCAATTTTTTAAAATGAAATACTATTGCCGCATGGCTATACTCTACTTTTTCTAAAAAAATTTATATAAAAGGAATAGTATAGGCAAACGGTTATACTCGTGTTTTCTAATTTTTAATTCAAGAAATACTATAGCCGGGTTTAGGGTTTAGGGTTTAAGGTATAGCCGTGCGGCTATCCGGTTTTTTAATTTTTTTTAAAAGAAATAGTATAGCCGCACGGCTATACGGTTGCGTTTTCAAATTTTTTAAAAAAGATATAGTATAGCTGCATGGCTATAATCGTTTTTTTAATTTTTATTTAAAGAAATGGCTTGCCAATTTTTTTTTCCATAGTTATTAACTTTTGCTGTTAAGTTAATAATTTTTCTTCATCTTGTATATGCCTTGTCCTTTTTGTGTGAAGGTGGTGCACGCTCTCTTTCTATGTTTGATAATGACATAGGAAGTGGCTCTATCGCCCCCCTTAGGCCCCGTTTGGTTCATGGGAAAGGAGGCTTGGGAGTGGGAATTCAATTGTTATCCCATGTTTGGTAAGTCCAAGCATGGAAAATGGTTCCGTGAACCAAACGCGGCCTTATTGTGATTGGCGGTAAAGGTGCGGTGATGTTGGAGTACATCATGATTTCCCGTACATTGCTACTGGAAGGAGTAAAAGGCATAGGGATTTTGATAAAGGTGAACAAGTCATGAAGTCATCATCGAGTATTGATATGCATCATGGAAATAGTACCAAACTTGGGGAACAAAATCAAAATGGAAGGCTCACTCAGGTATAATTAACCTGACAAATTTTCATGCAAGATTAACTCTGTATTATCATTTCCTTGTCCAATTATCATTTAACTTTTTGATGAATGAATATCCGAATGAAGGGAGTGTCACCAAGATATCTATAATCCCAAATACCAGTTTGTTCTTAACTAGCAAAGACGGAGATGTTAAGCTTTGGGACTCCAAGAGAACTAAGTTGGTATATCACCGGCCGAAATTGCATGAAAGGCACACATTTTTGTAACCAAGCACTCGAGGCTTTGGTGGAGTAGTCCATGCAATAATGTGAAGAAGTCTTATATCGGTAGTTAGACATGGTAAATGATTTCCATTATGTCATAAGATATAAAAACAAGTGTCAGCTGGCCACCTGTACTAAGGTGACACCACATTCCATGTCACAGGCGCTGTCACGGATATGAAAGTTGTCTCACATGGTTCTCTCTCATGTGGTGGAGACGGAACTGTAAAAGCTGGTTCAACTGAAGACCACCAACATCAGACATGATGAAGTTGATTATAAGTTACATATGAACTCTTGGAAAATCATTCATGCGTAGTATGACTGCGGAAAGCACTGAATATTGCTAAACTGCCCAACTGTTCAAGGTTGGTGAGAATGAGAGAGACTCCCACATTGGTTGATTGTTGCTTGACACTAGCGTATACTATAGTCAACTCTGCAGACATTTTGGATACCTACCACTCGTAATCAAAGCAACTTCTGAGGCTCAAAGCTTCCAAACTTTGTACCTATTTTGATTAGTGACAAAGGAGTATACTATAAACAATAGAAAGCGTTTTGGTATGTTTACTATAAATTAAATCTTATTGAGCAACATAGTTTGGAAGGTTGGCATGATTGAGCCTTTTCAATCAAGACCGTTTGGTGTGTTTTCAATCTCATTCTTCTGCTCTCCTAGATCTCGTGTGAAGCTAAAGCACCAGGAAGAGTTTCAAGTTTCCTGTACAATTTTTTTTTTTTTTTTTTTTACTTAATTTTCATGTGTATATAATTTTGGAAGAGCCAATGACGGTGATGGAGATCAAATGCGGAGACACAACCGCTGATGATGGTTGGGGAAAATACATAATCCGTAAACACACAAAAATAAAAACAAAGTCGATGACGCCAAAACCACTACTGTCGCTACAATTGTTGCCACCGCTGCCGACACAAGAGGGTAAGGACATTGGGGATCGGAAAAGGATAGAAAGTAAAAGATATAAGCCTTAAATGAGCAAAGCTCAAGCTCATACCCACACAAGGGGGAGAAAGGGTCACAAAGATGGATCAAGCAAGGAGAAGAAAACCTCAAGCAAGCACCCACAAAAGGGGGAAATGAGCCCCAAAAATGGACACCAAATCGATAGAAAAGGGAGAGGAGAGGAGGAATAGAGTAGGGGCAAGGAAGGGGAGAAGGGATGAGGAGTAACAGTGAACTCCTCCTCCCCCCTCAAGCTGTGTGACGCTCGAGAAACTTCTGGGGGTGGAGGAACTAGGGTTTGCTTTGTGTAGTTAGTTAAAACAATTATATGTGGAACACAATTGGAGGAATATTCAATATGGTTTTGTTACTGCATATCAAAGTTTGATGTTTCCCATTTTGTATTGTCAAATTACAATAGCTTCATGTTAAACTTGAGTAATGCTCTTGTTGTAATTCTCTGAAGAAAAAAAAAAAAAAAGGATTGAGCCACGTTTGTGCAGTGTTTGTGGAAATAAGAATCATTCTGAGAATACTTGTTGGTTCAAAGGGAAACCAAAATGCTATAGATGTGGCAAATTTGGTCATATACAAAAGGATTGCACAATGAATGTCAACCAAAGTGCTAACTAGGTAGAAGAAGGAAGCAATGAAGGCAACCTTTTCTATGCGTGTCAGACAGCTACAATTGAGAAGAAAAAAGATAATATGTGGTTTCTTGATAGTGGTTGTATTAATCACATGACAAGCAACAATAACCTGTTTTGTGACTTTGATGTGTCAAAGAAGACTAAGGTCAAGATGGGAGTTGCATTGTGGGTAGATGTGATTGGAATGGGCACGGTAGCAAAAAAAAAACAAAGAAGAGAAGAAGATTCATCAGGGATGTGATGCTTGTTCCGGACCTTGATCAAAATTTGCTAAGTATATTGGCCAGTTGAATGAGAATGGTCATCATGTGGACTTTGGAGACGACTTCTGTGACATATTTGATAAAAGGACAAAAGTCAGGGTACTGCAATGGTTAGAAGGAAAGGAAATAGAAGCTTTCCACTTCAAATGAAGTATTCTAGTTCGGTTGCAATGAATGTGGATGTAGTTGAACCACCTTGGTTATGTTCATGTTCCCAAGAACCTCAGGCACAAACTAGAACAGTGATAAGTGTAACTTTGGGGGATACAATAGTCATACAAAGGGCTATAGGCTCTATGACTTGAAGAAAAAGAAAGTGATTGTTTCTAGAGATGTTGTTTTCAATGAAGAAGCATGTTGGGATTGGAAGAACAAACCAGTCCAACGTTTTCCACTTCATGTTAATAATGACATTGAAGTAGAAGAGAATGAAGAGGAAGGAATTTACACTCCACCCCAATCTCCACAAGTTGCAAGTCCTTCAACACCTCAATCTCATCAAGCAGCAAGCTCCTCAACATCACGGTCACAAACTTCTTCGCCTAGTTCAATTCTAATGAAGATAAGGAATCTCAGTGGTGTGTGTGCTAGGTGTAACTTCTATGTTATTGAACCAGAGAGTTTTAAAGAAGCAGTGAATGATGTAGCTTGGAAGAAAGCTATGGATGAAGAAATTTTTGTGATAGAGAAGAATTCCACTTGGGAATTAATGGATAGACCTAGTGATAAAGATGTCATAGGTGTAAAGTGTATTTATAAGACAAAGTTGAATTTGGATGGTTCTATCCAAAAAAACAAGGCAAGGCTAGTTGCAAAAGGCTACTCACAAAAATCAAGTGTAGATTTTCATGAAACCTTTGCATCGGTGGCAAGACTTGACACCATTCGAATCCTAATTGCATTGGCAGCTCAAAAGGGTTGGTTTTTGCATCAACTAGATGTGAAGTCAACATTTCTAAATGGGGTTTTGAATGAAGATGTGTATGTCCATCTACCACAAGGCTTTGTCATCAAAGAAGAAGAAATGAAAGTGTACAAGTTAAATAAAGAACATTATGGGTTGAAGCAAGCACCTCGTGCATGGTATGGGGAGATAGATGCTTACTTCATCAACAATGGTTTTCAAAGAAGCTAGAGTGAGGCTGCTTTGTACATCAAGACTGAAGGTAACTCAAAAATCCATAGTCTCCATTTATGTTGATGATTTGGTGTTTACTAGAAGTTGTGAAAGGATGTAAGTCTGTTGCTACACCACTAGTGGCTAACGAAAAACTAGAAAAAGAAGATGCAAGTGATGAGGTAGATGCCTCAAATTTTAGAAGTATTGTTGAGAGCTTGATGGATTTGACAGCTACAAGGCCGAATATTATATATGCTACTTCTTTGCTATCGAACAAACCAACTCAAATTCATCTTGGAACTGCTAAGAGAATTATGAGGTACATACAAGGTTCATTAGATTTTGACATTGTATATGAGAGGAAGGTTGAGCCAAAGCTATTTGGATTTTGTGATATTGATTGGGGTGGCAGCATGGATGATATGAAGGGCACATCAGGATATGCATATCCTTTGGGTTCTGGTGTATTTTCATGGGCTTCTAATTGAGCAACAAATCTACTGCAGAAGCTGAGTATGTATCAGCAGCTTTGGCAACTTCTCAAGCTATATGGATGAGGAAGATATTAAAAGATCTTGGTGAGAAGCAAGAGGGGCCAACTCCTATTCTTTGTGACAGTAAATCAGCCATTGGCCAAGAATCCAGTCTTCCATGGAAGAACCAAGCACATTGCAATCAAGCATCACTTCATCAGAGATGTTGTTGAAGAGAGGGATGTACGTGGTCTACTGCAGGACAAATGAGCAAGTTGCTAACATCTTCACCAAGGCATTGCCAAAGGACAAGTTTCAATACTTGAGAGCTTTGATGGGAGTTCAACAAGAAGGCATTAAGGGGGAGTGTTAAACTTGAGTAATGCTCTTGTTGTAATTCTCTGGAAATAAATTTAAATAAAATAAAATAAAATATTGAGCCATGTTTGTGGGAAACTCTAGTGGTAATTCTTTTTTTTGAAACAAAAATAGTATAACCGCACGGCTGTTCCGGTTTGACACGTGCCGCATATGAATATACTAGATTTTTTTAGTTTTTTTTAAAGAAATAGTGTAGCCGGGCGGCTATGCTCCTTTTCTTTTTTAAAAAAAAATAGTATAGCTGCCCGGCTTTACTGTTCCAACACGTGGCAACTATCGCTCCGCGCATCATTTTTTTAGCAATAACGCTACGGGCACCAACTTGTTTACCAACTTTTGAATACCAACACATGTGGCACATGACATGGCAACCCATGTCATTTGCCATCTCATATATTTTAATTACATAATTTGTTATATAAATAAAAGAATTTCACATCCAAAAAATAAAAAAATAAAAAAAGAAACTCATTTAATATTTAGGTCCCTTCCGTCTTCCTCCTTGGCTCCCCCACCCTCTCCTCTCTTGAAAAAACCCTAGAAATTCAACAGTCCTCCATGATAGCCAATATATCTCTCAATATGGGAATCAAAGCCATGATGTCAGTTAAGGTGGATATTAGTATGGGAATCAAAATCAAAATTCAAGCCAAAATATATGTTTGCAAGATAATCTAGGTGTCGTGGATGTGGGTTTTTCATATTGTAACTATAATTGGATGGACAATTCCAATCAAAGCATTCAACTCTTTCATTTCAACAGCCACCAGTTGAAACTTCTCAAATTCAAAGCACCAAGCCTATATATGGGCCATCTCTCGTGAATGAGCAGTCTAATGAAATTGCTAATGTCAGTTTAGACAATCAATTTGAAGCCTAGGTATTGGAAAACCAGTATGTTCCAACAGTAACAAATGATTCTGTGCCATCTCATCCAAGGGGTAACAAAGGCTTTGATTCCCATACTAAGAGATATATTGGCTATCATGGAGGACTGTTGAATTTCTAGGGTTTTTTCAAGAGAGGGGAGAGGGTGGGGGAGCTGAGGAGGAAGACGGAAGTGACCTAAATATTAAATGGGGTTTTTTTTTTTTTTTTGTGAAATTCTTTTATTTATATAACAAATTATGTAATTAAAATAGATGAGGTGGCAGATGACATAGGTTGCCATGTCATGTGCCACATGTGTTGGTATCCAAAAGTTGGTAAACAAGTTGGTGCCCGTAGCGTTATTGTTTTTTTAGTATATAAATAGTATAGCCGTGCGGCTATACGTTTTAAAAAAGAAAATTTGATCCGGGAAATTTCGCTCACATAGACTTGTTCTGACGAACTTTCGTCGGGACAGGTTTATTTTTCTTTTTTAAATTTAAAAAACATATAATTAGTTTCTTTGCTTTTGTTTTTTGGCCTACTTCTTTAATTTAATATATGTAATTAAGTAATATCTTAGCCTTTTTGAATTACTTTAATTAGTAATTATATTTTAATATTATTAATTAGTATTTAAATTTTATAGAAAAAGTCCACAAAATAATTAATTTCTATTTACTAAGTCTTTTGTGAAATTATTTGGGTGTCCTAATTAAATTTCTCCATAGCCCAATAGCCATATCCATTACTATTAGGCCATTACTCGAGTATCTATTGTCCCTTTTTCACTTTTTACTTTTCCAGAGTTATTACCTGTATAAAGATTCTAGCATCTTCACGTTTAATAATGTATTATACACATACGCACATATTTTTCATATTTAATACACCTATTTTTTTTTACAAAAATTTCAATATGACAAAAAACAAAAATAGAGATTGAGCCACCTTTGTGGGAAACTCTATTGATAATTCTCTGAAAATTCAGTTTAAGCCATTTTGTAGGAAACTTGAATGTTGCTGTTTTTGTTTGTAAGGCTATTAGGAGGCCACATAGGTGGTATGTGTATGTATTGGCTATTTCTAGCCTTTCCTTTTGGTAGGTAAGCTAACCACCAAGTGGGCAATTAAGCTTGTAATAGATATTTTGTAGAGAGAGTTACTCTCATTGAAAATCAATTGAAAAAAGAAAATAGAGAAACAAGTCTAGGACTTCTATCTAAAGTTAGACCTCTGAGTTCCAATTCCAAAATTCTCTCCCTCTTATCCTTGCATAATCTCTTAAATGATTTGCTACTTGTATTACCAAAAAATTCCAACACTCCAGTCTTTACTTTCTTGTATTGTTGTTTGTTCTGTACATATGCATATGCCATTATGTATGACTAATTTTTTTAAAAAAAAATTGGCGAAGGGTGTATATTGGTCAAATTTTAAAATTGAAATCATGTGGCCCATTTTGAGTATGATTCCAAATCTAGGTAGTGTAAAATTTCATTAGCCCTTTAAAAAAAAATTCAAATCAACGACATATATTGATTTTTGATGGTTTTAAGTTAACAGTAAAAAAAAGGGTAAAATAAATATCATAATCTCATGCTTATAATATATTGCAGAAGAATATAATAGAATAAGGGGCCTTGATAACGATTTCGTTTTTAGTTTTTAATTTTCTAACTCTTCTTTCTCAGTCACCAATTTTTCATCACCATACATACATAGCACTCCAATCCCAAACTCGTTATCTTGGACTTGGACATCCGAACTCACACATCTGCTGAATTCTTTAACCCTCTTTTTTAACATGCACTTTCAGTCTATGACCTCAAATTCACAATTTGATTCATTTCAAATTCCACATAAAACTAAAAACAATTACCAAACAAAGTTTAAACAGTTTTCAATTTTTCTTACCGAACAAGGTTCTTTTATTTAACTATATATAGTTTATTTATTGATCCCATCTTAATCTCATGTTTATAATAATATACTATAGAAGAATATGATAAAATAAACAAATTGATAAAGTTGGGAATATGAGAGAAGTCTGATTTGGTAACAAATTAGTGAAGCGAGGACAACTCAAGTTATCTACTAAGATGGAACCTCTAAGAAATGGCACTCTATGCATGCAGAAGGTGCAACCCAATCCAAGGAGTCCTTGAAGTCAGAAATTTCTGTCGCTTCTGGTGGAGCACTCAACATATAGATTGCAACATCTCTCGAATGAGGCAGAGGTGAAGAGAAGGTCTTTTTGAAATTCTCTGGAAAGATGAGACCCTGCACCATCCACAACAAACAAATAGAAAGAAGGAAACCATCAATTCATAAGGAGTAATTGAACAACCAACTTACAATATACACACACAAGCCACCTTTAGTTTTTAGTTGCCGGATAGAGAGGGCTGGTTGATTGGTCATGCCCAGTTGACTAGCCATTCAACTCGCCTTCTCTATCGCAGTTGGCTATTTAATTTAATTTAAATTCTAAATTGGTTGAAGAAAAAATTAAGAATAAATTGACGCTAAAATTGCAAGTACAAAAATTGAAAACTATTCAAAACCAAACTTATCAAGCATATAGGCATAGATATAAATACCTTAAAATCACGAGGAATGAGAGATAATAATTCGCTGCAACCGAATTCTTTAAGAAAATTTCTTAGGGTAGGAAAATGTTTCCACGGGCGATCGATGGGGGATATCTCTTCGTCCCAAAGGTCCCAAAGTTCAATTCTGGTGTACGTTAAATTTGGAGCTTTCACATGAAAATTGGAGTAACTCACACAACCACTGAAATTTAAACCAAGTAGACTTGGAGTCCAGATTGTGGCCTTCACACTTTGATGGCATCCTTGTAACAAAATACTTTCTAAGTGCTGAGCATAGATGTCGATATATCTCAAGTTACCAGATTTTTTCAGGTACAACTCCACAAGCGGAAATTGTAATGAAACGAGGGTAAAACATTCAAGATTCACAGACTCACCAACTTCAACTTCCCGAGCCGTGCAATCCATAACCTCCAAGGATTTGAGACTGGAACTTGAAACATTAAATACGGAATCCTCAAAAGAACATGCAGCTAGTGACAAGGACTCGATGGAAGGGCACTCCCACCGAATTAAGGAGAAGAGAGCACATTTATCGAAGAAGACACTTGTGAGGCACATGGTTTTCAAAGAGGGAAGAAGGCTTGTGTATATGGTGGGATGAGGCACAGCTATGTCTGTGTGGTTAATGTTTTTTATTCTCGCGTGCTCCAAAGTTAGAGCAGTCAAAGATTTTGCATTAAAAAAGGTCCTCCGAGATATGCAGTGGTAAAACGACAACCCACGATCCAAAGCATTCCAATCCAACTTACTAATTCTGAGGCAGATATCTAACTCTTTCACACCTGTCTCAAATGAAAAGTCCAACCACTTATTTATAAGAGTTGCTTCGTCTTTAGCTGAGTACCTTTCCATGTGGATTTTCAGTTTATCTAAGACATCTTTCTGCTTATTGTGTTTTTGACGATATTCCAAACACTTTGCCAAGATGTTGTTGACGAACCTTTTATGTCGAAGTAAGTTTTCGGTGTCAACGACGTCGTTGTGGCGAAAATAATTGTCAGGGTTGCCGCCCTCGTCGAAATCTAGCGAGGGAAGGAGAGACCAGACACCTTCCCATTGCTTGGAAAGAGAGCTCGTCCGGACTGCAGCTTTGGTGGGGAGACGTCGGAGAATTTGGTAGATCATGTCGTCAGGCAAGTAAGGCCTGTGATTTTGGTTGGTGACCATGGCGTTTTGATATTGATCTTCTTCTTTGTGTTTGGGTTTGCCCTGCGCACTCGTTTTCTCCTTCCCACGGAAGCAGTGGCGGCTCTGCAATAACATCTAAGAATTTGAGAGAGAGAGAGAGAGAGAGTTGAGTGGTTGCAAAAAATTGCATATGAAGTTGTAGGTTGAACGCCCCTTATATACAGGGCTCTACATGAAAATCAATTTTAAATAGGAGAATCAACATTAATATTATCCTATTTTTTGTCACCACTCTAAATGGGTAATGATTTCCCCACTCCTATTTTATCCACTTACACTCCTTTTTTAGTTATAAAAAAGGAATGTAAATGGATAAAATGAGAGAAAAATGAGTGGGAAAGTCACCACTCTAAATTAATATAGAAAACCCAAAGCAATCGGGATATTAAATCAATATAGGAAAACCAACATTAATATTGAAAACCCAAAGCAATCGGTATTTATTTATTTTTCATCAAATAAAGATAACTTTATTGAAACCAATTGGGATATATTATTATAAAAATAAATAAAAACAAACTCACAATTATAAAATAATAGTTAATGATAGTTAATATCGGGCTTACGTCATTAGACAAACGGCCATTAGCACCCAAAACTCTTTCTACAAACTGAAAATGGACGATTGCCCGAATTTGTTTTGTTTCCCTTGGCAGAAATCAGAAATAAAATTAACAAAGGAGCCAAGCTTGCAAATGAGGACTAAGAGCATTTCCAGCAGTAGCCTCTTGCCATGGCAAGGGCTGCCCTAGGGCAGCCACTATTCACGTGAATAGTGGCTGCCTTAGCACAAAAAAAAAAATTATGTTTCCAGCAATGCAACCCTTGCCATGGCAAATACTATTCATTTTTTTGTTTTTTTCACAACTTTGTTTACTTAAACAATTAATTTGGATAATATTTTCGGATAAGATTTTTGGGTTCCTA
Source organism: Prunus salicina (assembly GCA_020226455.1). Taxonomy (NCBI): domain Eukaryota; kingdom Viridiplantae; phylum Streptophyta; class Magnoliopsida; order Rosales; family Rosaceae; genus Prunus; species Prunus salicina. The sequence continues at coordinate 10,599,053 of CM035343.1, read as the reverse complement.
CGTATGAAAAATCATTTTCTCAAGATTTTTAGCGGAGGTGCAATATTGACTAAGTATGAAAAATGGTTTTTCGAAATAATCATTTTTTCAAGAAAATTTTTGGCGGCTTTTACTCCTTACACATCAAATAAGAAAACTTGATTTTATGGGATTTTAATATGAAGTATATATTGACTTAATGAGCCATCATTTTTAGCCTAAATCGTATTTGCACTAAAACCGATTTTTCATATTTTGATTTGGTAGGAATTTGATTTTCTAGTATTTTTATTTGAATCCAAATGGGGGGTACTTCCTTATTTACATTGTAAACTTAAGTAAATGGAGTAATATAAAAATAAATAAAAGTAAAAGGACAAAGACATTTACTTACTTGAATGTTGAAAATGGAAATAAGGTATAGAGAGAAAGAAAAAAAAAAGTAATTTTTTTGTTTTGTTTTTAATTTTTTATTACAAAAATATTGGTTGTTGGTGTTAAAAGTGAAGAGTATTGGTTGGTATTTATAGAAAACAATTTCAGTATTTTTTTGGTATTTTTTTAAATTTTTTCCGATTTTTTTTCATTTTTTTATTGGGCAAAAAATTCCCTGCCGTTGGATGGCTGGAAAAAAAAAATCGAAAAGCCCAGAAGCTTCCACGTGGCAGAGAGCCGTTGGGGCTTGCTTTTTCCGATTTTTTTATTCGTGAAAAAATGGCCACCGTTGGATATGTTTAAAAAGCTGATCGAATGGCCCAGCAGACGACACGTGGAAGAGAGCCATTGGGCGGGCACTGTAGCGGCGCGTTAAATTTTTTTTAAAGTTGGCGCGTGCATTGCACGCGCCAAAGTTAAAAAAATTTAAACAGCAGCGCTGACGTCGTCGTGACGTCAGCGCGATGACGTCAGCCAAAACGAGTTTTGGCACACGGGCTGGACCTCCCCGCGGGCTGGCCCGGGCAAAATTTTTTGGCTGGGGCCCACACCTTGCCCTGGCTGTTTTTTGTTGCTGGAAACCCATTTTTCCCCCAGCCCCCCCCCCAGCCCTCCCCCCAGGCCCCTTGCTGGAAATGCTCTAAGGGCACATTGGGTTCGCGGATTAGAGCCTTGGCAATGCATTCGTTCTTTTATTACTTCTTACGCAAAAAGTTATTTTTGGTCCCTGTAATTTGCCACTTTTACCACTTTGGTCTCTGTCGTTTCAATTTGGTCAATTTTGTCCCCGTAGTTTCAATTTGAAGCAATTCAAGGACAATTCTCAATTTCTGTCAAATTTTTTTAACTTCCATTACTTCTGAAGGGGCAATTCGGTCCATAAATATAAATTAAGAAAAATAATTTAAAAATAAAAATAAAACCTCTATTTTCCCTTATCCTCAACACCAACACCCACCGAAAGTCCCCCGCAACCACCTCTTGTAACCCAACCACCACCCAAGCCAACCAAGCCTACCCCAACCTCAAACAAAATCGTGATATGTCCTCGGAAAATCATGATCGGTTGCAAGGAAAGATCGACGTTGTTTTCGGGGAGCTTCTCTTCCAACCAGACGACATTGCTATTGTTGTTAAGAGAGTGAGAGGCTACAATTACGGGATTGAGTGAGGGTTTGAGGGGCAGGGAAGGGCTAAGGGGCGCCGGAGAAGACGAGAGAGAGCCAATTCGTGGTGGAGATCAGCAACACGACGACGAAGATGATGGCGATGGCCACATGGCTTTGATGGTGACGACGGTTTTTGGGTGATCGGGTGGCGTTGATGTCGTGGTCTTTGGGGTTTATTGACGGCATCGTCATCGTCCCCAATGTTCATGTTTGTACACCGATCGCCACCGAATCAAAACCTCATCTCTGTGAATTTGATTAATTAGGGGTTTGGATTTGGGACATTTGTTCTTTGTGATTTTTTTTTTTTTTTTTGGTTGAAAATTTGAAGCTTTTTGGAATTCTGAAACAACCAATGTTTACGGAGGCGTAGAGTTTTGGTAAATAGAGACGTTGTTGTGGTGGTGGTTCTTGTGAAAAGGTGCAAAATCGTGGTTGTACAATTTCGCTATATTGAGGCCTGTTTATGTATCGTTTGGGGTTGGGGCAGGCTTGGGTGGCTAGGTTGGTGGTTGGTTACAAGGAGGTGATGGTTTGCTGGGGTTGGGACTGTTGGTGGGGCGTTGGGGTTGGGAGGAGGAATGGAGAAAGGTGTTTTTTTTTAAAAAGAAAAATTATTTTTCTTATTTTAATAATTTGTGGACCGAATTACCCCTCTACAACTAACGGAAGTTAAAAAAATTTGACAGAAATTGAGAATTGTCCTTGAATTACTTCAAATTAAAACTACAGGGACAAAATTGATCAAATTGAAACGACAGGGACCAAAGTGATAAAAGTGACAAACTAAAGGGACCAAAAGTGACTTTTTGCCTACTTCTTATTAGTTGACAAAATAAGTTTTCTTAAAACTAGCCAGATTTTTCAACTAATATGTTTAATTTCGTGTTGTTAGCCGTGCATAGCAGAAGCAGAGGTTAAACTTCAAATACAAAATTAATGGAAAACGTAAAATATAAGAAATCTCTTCTATTTGATATAGTTTTTCAGTTCTCAACAAGTAGTAATTGGGGCAATCAAATCAACAGCCGAAGCTGCTAACTACTTGGAACGCAATCCAGGGACATTCTTAAGCCCCATCTTGCCAAGAACAAGCTTGGGAATGGCTGGAGGATTATCCAGCCCCATGCTTCGGCTAAACTCGTTAGCAAGTTCCACAAGCTTATGCTTATCGCGCCCCACTTTCTTATTCGAATTGTAATACCCAAGCCACGCTTGATACGCTGCTTCTTTGTTCTTCATCTCCACTTTGGATAGCGCTCGTTCCACCTGTTAGATACAATGGCCAATATTTAATTTTGGATAAAACTGTATGCTTCGAGGAAAACGGGAAGAGAGAAGAGAGATGGAGAAACCCACCTTCTTCGTAGTGTCTGGATCAACTGAAGGTACGGAACCCTTGTTTATTGGCAAATCCTTAATATTGGACAAGAAGAATTCCTCCCAAGGAGCCAGTAACAATATTCCTTGCCCTTCTTTGCCTTTACGACCGGTTCTACCAAGTCGGTGTATATACTGTTGTCTATCAGCTGGCACGCCCACCTGTGATTGCAACAAAGTGGGGGAGAGGGAAGCTTGGGTTTAAATCTGCGACAGCTGAAGCTCCGAAAAATATCTATCGAAACTAACCTTGGGGCTTAAACAAAGGTAAAGAAACTCAAGTCTTGTTCAAATAAAGTAACCAGTCTTGCATTACAAATTAAATGCCAAATTCTGAAATGCCTAGGAACTCTGTAAAAGATTCATAAGAACAAGATATATTGTTTTACCTTGTCAATGCGTCACAAGAATGCATCTAACAAGCAACAACTAAAATGCGAAGTCCTAAATATTGCATGCTAAAAACAATGACAAATGGCCATGAAGTCAAGTAAAGTCTGCATAAGCTAAAAATTGACATTGCATATTACCTGTATGACTAGGGTAACATCTGGATAATCGACCCCACGTGCAGATACATCTGAAGTTACAAGAATAAGACCCTTTGATTTCCGAAATTCATCAGAAACTCGGGTTCTATAACTCTGTGGCTTCCTAGAATGGATCTCCCTGACATTCAAGTTCAGCTCACCAAGAAGGTCTGCAACCAATCGTGTGACCATAGCAGTAGTGCAGAATACAAGAACCTATGCAAAATAAAAGATGACATGTTTTAGATAAGATTGCAATAATGGTGATGAAGACCACATGTTTTATTCAAGATTGTAGTAACGGTGGTAACATAAATGCCTCTCCGAAAAAAGTCCGTCCTAATGAAAAACACTGTCAACTGTTCAACCAAAAGTTTAGATGCATGAAGTCAACAGCATGGGCGTTTGTGGTAATACAATGCATACCTTATATTCAACATCATCTGCAATATGCTCTTTAAGAAGAGCATATACTAGGGAAAAATGCTTGTCCAATGGAGCGACTAAATGCGTCTGTCTGACCTGAAATCATCCATCTTTTTAGAATAGATACACACACATAATATATATACACACATAATATAAAAGAACCTACCTGTGCATGCGTCTCTTCACTGCCTTCTTGAACTGTATTGATATACTCATGATCTCTTTTCAAAGCAATGTGACATATTTGACGGACCTACAATTAGGAAAGATTGATATTCACATATAACATATATATATATATATATATATATGTAAGTTTCTTTTATTTTTTTCCCCAAAAAAACACATTACCACACAAAAAAGTAGTGAAAGAAACCTCTTCTGGAACTGTGGCAGAAAACAGAAGTGTCTGCCGTTGTTTGGGGACAGCTGAAATAATCCTTTCAATGTCTTTACGGAATCCCATATCCAGCAAATGATCAGCTTCATCAAGTACAAGGACTTTGACACCCATCAGCCTAGTTGCGAAACCTGCGGTATTCTCAATGTGATCTTTGAGCCTTCCAGGTGTAGCTACAAGAATCTGCAAGTGTTTAATGTGTCAAATCACAAATAAACATCTATAAACATGTATATGTTGACGTGAATTTTCATCTTTGTCCTTAGTTGGCACCATTATTACAGCATACTCATAGCAAAGAGCCAGTATCAAATTTACTGGGAATTCATTAAGTGAAAATAAGAATAGGAATGAATCCAGTAAATGGAACCTACTACCTTCATCCGACCTTTCCCTCTCAATTCAACCTTAATTCAACTTAATAAAAGCCACTTAACTATCCCATGACATTGCAGCGCCTTGTCAATGTATAAGCTCAGTTGATGATCAACAGTGAAGTGAATAAAACAGGACGTTACCGTAAATGACAAAGTCCTCCAGCAATGATAAAAATCTTACCTGGCAAGGGTTTGCTTGTATGCGTTTCTGTTCTAAAGCAAGTCTTGTGCCTCCAATCACAACTTGAACGCCAATAGAAGGATGATACTTCAATAACTTATTGGCTTCTGCAGAGGCTTGACTTGCCAGCTCTCGGGTTGGGCATATTACAAGTACCAGAATTGGGGGTCGCTTTTGATCACGGGTAATAGGAGGTGATTTTACAACAACTTCAATTGATGGAAGCTGAAACAAAGAACTTCAACATCAAATAGGATGAAAAATCCCCTGCCGCTATATATATTAACAGTACAAATGCAGTGCCTTAAATAAATAAAAAGTAGTATGGACCATTCATTCACACAGACAGACACAAATGAGGTGTCATACCAAGAACGCCACAGTTTTTCCAGTCCCTGTTTTAGCCTTGGCCAGAACATCCTTACCTAGAAAACATAATTAATTAGAATAAGCACTTTAATAAAATGGACACACATGGCAGAACAATAAACTCTAAAGAGGTTTTAAAAAAAACAAAGAAATAACAAACATACTTATGAGGACACAAGTAACTTGACCTTATGGTTATTGCGGATTAAACAATGGAATTGATGGTTACTGGCGTCTTACAGTAGTCATCTCAAAGACCCATTGTTAAAAAAACCAGATGGGTATTTACAGTAGTTATCGTAAAGTTTGTGCAACATTTTGTAAAGAAACAAACCTTTGAGTATTACTGGAAGAGTAGCCTCTTGTACTACAGTCATTTTTTCATATCCTGCATCCTTGATTCCTTTCAAGGACAGCGGAGAGACAGAACATTGATCAAACCTGAAAACATTCAAAACAAGTTAAACAAGAAACGTGCCCCCAAATTCATTATAGAAATGGTGATTTATATATACCGAGATTCACTCAAATAAGAGTCAGAGCTTCCAGGTGAACTTTTCGGCAAAACCTTTACGCTCACTTCATTATCCGAACCAAACAAAGAAGTTGCACTTTTTTCTCTTAATACTCCATAGCCATCATCATCAGAAATAGCAGTATCACTCTCTTCCTCACTAAGCAAATCCTCAATCCTAACACCGGTCGGTTTTTCCTCCTTCTCTTCAGTATCATCCATCACATGCAATATTTTACCAGTCTCTCTTCCACCTCTTCTTAGACCCTCGACACCTCCATTCCTAGTAAATGAATCCGCTTTCAAATTTGAATTCCTGCGATTATTTCTGCGCGGAAACAACCCGTCTTCCTTATCATCATCACTCTGAAATTTGTTATCAAGCTGCTTACTTATCCCTGAATTTCTCGAAAAAGATTCATTTGGGTTAGGAAATCTTCGCCTGCTCGAATCACCAAACTCGCCACTTGAATTTGAGTTCCCGCGATTGTTTCTGGGTGGAAATGGTCTATCTTTCTTATCGCCCTCAGATTTATTATCGAACCGCTTACTTATACCTCCATTTCTCGTAAATGACTGATTTGGGGACCGAAAATCTCGCCTTCTAAACTCACCAAAATCGCCCGAGTCACTCTCTCTCCTGCTCTTTTTCATCGGATAAGACTCTCTGTCAGTACCCCTCTCTCTAACCCTACCTCTACGATCCTCCAATTCGTCCTCGCGGCCACGGGGCGAGTCACTCCTCAACTCGCTGACCCAGTCACTGAGCTCAGCCTCGTCCTCTATCAGGCTCTTCGAAGCTCCACCCGCCCTTCTCTCATACCCACGTGGCAACTCGGAGCCCGACCCGGTTCTGGGGCCTCGGAAGGCACGAGTCGAGAATGCCCGCTCAGTCTGCAACGAACGACGAAAACCTAAACCCATGTACCTCAGCCTCAATGGGAAGACCCGAGACAAAAGGGGCACGGCCCGAGAGGACGAAAGGGTAGGCGCGAACTTCATGGGTGGGAAATGGGTCGCCGGAAGAGAAGTGCTGAGGAGTCGGAATTGGGGTAAGAGTCTAACGGGCATGAACGTAGTCGAAAATGACGTCGTTTTCATGGAGGTTCTTGTGGTGGAGAGGTGTGAGAAGTCCCCGATATGGGGATTTAGGGTTTAGGGTTTTACGAAATGCAAGTTATCTTATTTATAGTTTAGGATAGGATAGGATAGGGTTGGGTTTAGGCTCCAAACATAAACGACACCGCTTTCAGTCGAGTGCTCGTGTGTATAAACCCACACCAGTGACGTCCGGTCCTTTTTGCTTTTTCAAAGGCTGGCCCGTCAGACTTAGAATTTTGTCAAAACTAGTCTGGCCCAAATCAACATTTGTTTGCTGCCAATGAGATACCAAGCATTTCACATCACCAAATTTGGCCAACCATAAATTAGAAATTTTTTTTCAAAAAAAATTGACAACGCAAATATGTAGGAGACGGGGATCAAACTTGAGTGCAAGGAGGCGGGCACACTACCTTGACGAACTAGCCTAATTCACACGTGCTATAAAGTTAATAGAAAAGTTGATATAGCTCCAAATTTCTATTGAGGAGTTGGGTTTAATCCTTATATTTAATGACTTTGATCCAAATCCTTTGACTTTTGTGCCATATAGAATTACATTCCTTTTTTTGATGTAATATTTTTATTATTTTATTTTTAAAATTATTTTTTTGTTCCAATGTTGGCTCTTATGACTTGAATCGGATAATCATCATTTATGTCATATTGCCTATTGCATAGTTATATATATGTTGTTTCATATTTTCGACACTGTGTAATAGTATTTATGTACATTTATTTTATTTTATTTGTAGGTAACATACAATTTTTTTTTGTCTATTTTTGTATCTGACTTATAAGTAGTCTTTTAATTTATGTTCCTAACTTATAGGTAACATGATTTATCACTAAGTATTTTTCATTGCTAATAATAACACTATTTACTTGTATGTCATGTACATAATTTAATGTGGTGCTTGTTTGATAGATTGATATAATATGTGGGTCTTTATTTTTATTGATTAAATTGTATTTTATCCATATATTAGGAATATTATATAGGAAATCATTCAAATTTTAAATTATCGAATTCAATATAAGGAAATAATGCATTAAATTTAGATTTTCAATGTGTTTTCCTTATTTACCTCAAAAGGTAAAATCGACACAAAAAAAAATAAATAAATGTCAAAGGACTTACATCTAAAACAAAAAACGTGAGAACTAAACCCAATGACAGCTAATCATTTTGAACCTAGATCTTAGAAGCCCTAGATTTAATTATTTACCCACAAACAAACAAAATTGGAGGAAACAATTCACTACGCACTGGGCAGGATGAGGTCGAATTTACCACCTTCATATCCATCCCTGATTTCCTGTCTCTAGACATGAATCTATTAGATATGCAAGTCTCTAATATAAAATTATAACACACACAAAAAAGTAAAATCATAAAATAAAATAAAAACTAAACACGTAATTTTTTTTTTTTTAATCATATAAGATGGCAAAGAGAAAAATAATGTGTAGCGGCACAACCCTGCAAGCGATATTTATTAGAATCAATAATGAATGACTAACAACCGTTGATTAATGTCAAGCTTATAACCAAGTTCTAGGAAGACTCGGAAGTGGCCAAGGTAATATATTCTCCCTTATTTGGCCTGACACAAATCTTGAGTTGTTAAAAAGCAAAAACCAAAATTACCAAGAGCATGGACAAAAGTCACATAAGCATGAAGTAGAAAGAAGGTAGGAGATAAAGATGATATGAATGAAAGCGGTGCCTCCCTCCAATAATTCCCCAATAGGTCTGAACAACCTTGGGGCCCCTAACATTGCTACAAACAAACAAACACAACAAAAACTTTTATCAAAGAGGTTTTTTTTTTGGATTCAAGAGGTGTGTCTGAGTTGGCTGTTGCATACTAAGAAATTAGATTGGACGTCTTGATGCATACAATAAGACTTTTTATATAATCTGCTTTTTTCTATAGTGCTTTTCAACCTGAACCAGTACTTTCCAATACGATGCTGCCATGTTGCTGCTCATGAAAACTGACTTTTTAGAATTTGAAAAAGGAGCTAGGCAAAAGACAAATGTATTTCTGCTTTCCTTCGCACCATCATTTTCTAAGTTTGTGTTGTTGTGTTCATGATTGAAAAGAATGCTTAAGTTTCTTTATAATATAGGGCATGGCTGTAATCTTGGCATGTATTATTTTCCTACTGTATTTAGACAACTTGTATACGTATAAATATGTACTACTTACAATTATTCTAATACCAAAAACACGTTTTCTACATGGTATTAGCCTAAACCCTAGGATCGTCTCCTCTCATTTTCTCCTCACCTACAGCCCCTATGGCGTCCACCGATTCTTCCTCTTCCTCTTCCACTTCCACCATGCCCTCCCTCCCAAACTCCTCCCATTTCATCAAACTTATCGATTCTAATTATCTTCTCTGGCTTCGCCAAATCAAATCCTCTCTCGTTGGCCATGATTTATGGAAATTTGTTGATGGTACTCATCCCCAACCCTCTGCTACTATAACTCTTCCCATCACCGATACAAAGACCACCACCACCGCCACTCTCATTCAACCTAACCTCGCTCATGCCCTTTGGTATCAACAGGATCAACTCCTAATTAGCTCTCTCACAAGTACTCTCTCTGAGCCTATTCTTCATCCCACAATTGGCTGTGACACTACGCGTGATATTTGGGATTGTCTCCAACACCATTTTTCTCAATCTTCTCAGGCCAATGAGACCATTCTCCGTTTTCAGCTTATGGATATGCAAAAAGGCTCTCAAACTATTGACCCGATACACAAATCTAAACCCTAATATGAAAAATTTATCCCGTTATAAAATATATAATATTATAATAATGGTTCTAAATACATACAAAGATGGGAGAACAGACATTATAGCTGTTGGTAGATTTTTGTGGCTTAGATTTGGTAGGTAAATGGAGTTCATATTAGTTGGTCGGCCATATAGAAATGTTGGCCTTTTCTTTCCTCTAAGTTGAGGGTATGACAAATTATTGTTGCTTTCTTTGTTTGATCTGAGAGATGAGACTCGTCTTAACTTGAGGGAAGACAAAGATCAGAAATTTAGTCGAGAAAAGTACCCAAACCATCATTCCAAGTCACATGGTTTTTCCAAACACATATATCTCCTTTACTCAACTTTCACGTTTGACAACCAGCCAAGTACCCAGAAACGTGTTCAATTGTAGATCACTTATTCAATTGTAAAAATAAATATCTTTTAAGAAAAACAAAAGAGATCTATATGGCTCATGAATTTGACTTATAAAAAAAAATCTTTTCAATATTTTACGTGTTTTTTAATTAGGTATTAGAGAGGTTATTCGATACGAAATCTAAAATCTTACAGACCAATTATGTGGTATTACGGGATGATTTTGGCACTCCTCTACCGCTCACAAATAAGGAATGCATAATTACCCATAAATTATTTTACTATGACACTATGACTGTAGGAAAGTGGTCCTTGGCCTTTTGAAGAATAATATCTTGAAAATCTCTTTTATAAATTACAATGACGAATGAGCTTGATGGGCTAGGAGATTTTTCCATGGTTTTGGACCACACTGATATTGGCCTCTCCTTCCTATCCTATGCATATATACAAAAATAATGGGTAAATAATTATGCACCATGCTGTGTTTAGTGTGGAGGCCAGAAAATGAGTGAAACAAAAACAACAATGAACAACTTGGATAGCATGCATTATTACAGCACTGGTGTCATTTTCTTATATGATCTTATTAAGACTGGTCTATAAATACACACCGCAAAACCCATAAATTTTGTTCTCTTTTCCATTATTGATGCTTAAATTTTTTTTCAACAATTTGTTGCGTTTTGAATAATGTCTGTTACATTTAAAAACAATTAAACTTCTTGACTTATGTGTGATTTAGGGCCCGTTTGGAACGGTTGTTAAATGAAGCACTTATTGTTATAAACATTTTCATTACAATAATGTCGAACTTTTAATTAAAAATTCAAGTGCTTAATTTTTCATAAGTACCTGGAAGTGATTAGTGTTTCTCTAAAAAAATATTTTTATGATCCATAAGCATTTTTAAATTGTTGTACTAAGCGTAGTCATAAGCTTTTTTAATTGTCAAAAAAATGCTTTCACCCCCTTTTAGAAGTACAATGAAAACTGAAAATGTAAAATGGTAGTTATATAGAACTGTTAAAAAAAAGAGTAAATTGCCAAATTGCCCCTCAAACTATCACTTAATTTTTTCGATTTCCCCTCAACTGTTTTTATTCAATTAAGAATACGAACTAATTTTTTTCGCCAATGTCCCCCCTACCGTCAAATTGCCAAACATTTCATCCATTTCTTCGTCAATATTAAGGGCATAGTTGTCCTTTACTGTAGGGAGAGAGAGAGAGAGAGAGAGAGAGAGAGAGAGAGAGAGAGAGAGAGAGTTAGCTGAGAAGAGGAAGGGGGCTGGATTGAAGGTTCATACCAGAAAAAAAAAAACAAAAAACAAAAAAACAAGAAGAAGAAAAAAGTTACATAACCGTAAAGAACAGAAAAACGAAGGTGGTGGTTGCGTTGAATTTGGGGAGGAGGACGGAAAGAGGGAGAAGGCTACGGAATGGACAATTTTACCTTTAATATTAACGGAGAAATGGATAAAATATTTGGAAATTTGAGGGTATGGGGATATTGGCAAAAAAAAAGGTTAGTTTGTAAAAACCAAGTTAAGGGGAAATCGAAAATTAGATAATAGTTTGGGGGGCAATTCGGGAGTTTACAAAAAAAATTCTACAAAGGGTATACAAAAGTGCACAATCGTCCCATAAAAATTAGCACAGTAAATCACTAAAAGGGAACAAATAGAACTTTAACCTTTTTTAAAAAAAGGTTTTATTATTCCCTTTAAGTAATAAAACAAATCGGGAAAACAAAAGGAGGCTGCTTTCGTGAGCCATGACAAGTGCCTGCGGCACAGAGGCCTCGTGAGCCATGAACAGTGACCCATTCATTATAATTTCCTTACACCAACAAATAATTAAAATAAAATCCGTACACTCGAAAAACCCCGTGTCCCAAGCCTATATCAACCGTTGTTAATATTATTTTACTTTTTATATTTTTTCAGAAAACGTTTCCCTTTCGAGTAAGTTTCTCGTGTAATTTATTTTCCTGGAAAAAAAAATATACATATCAAAATAGAAAGCCCAACTGTATAAAAGCCAAACCCAAATATCATCTCAATTCGGTGTGTGATTTTCTTCTTTTTCTATGTTTCTCTTTGTCTTTTCAAGTCTCTCTCTCTCTCTATCTCCATCTCTAAGTCGCTTCAGCTTTACAATAATGTCATAGCTAGCAAGTTAGCAACCTTTCAACTCTTTCTTTCTCCTCAGTCTTTTGGTCTAAATTTCATTCCAGGGCCTCCACCAATGTTTCTATTTTTTATTTTCCTTTAAGAGTTGATGGGGGAAGATGTTCTTAAGCAGTGCTTGAACTAATAGTAGCTAGCTGTAAATTTGAGCTTCCAAGTGTGTTTCTTTGTAGTTGCTGAAGCTTTTTTCTTTCTGCTAGAGACTGGTCTCTGCTGGATTTTTGCTGACTCTTCAGCCTGAAAGAGCTGCTGGGTTTTCTTAATTCGTCGAAATAAAGTGTCTTTGCCTGTTTTCTGGGAGATTTGGAAACTGGGTTTGTGAGGTAATATATTATATGTTAGATCTTCACCTCTTCTTCTATTGATTATTTGAACTTATTCAGTGTATTCTCTCTCTCTCTCTCTCTCTCTCTCTCTCTCTCTCTGTTTGCAGACTGTATGTCTCTCTCTAATTTTAAATTTACTTCTCTCTAAAGATATTTGTTAGTTTATTTAATGGCTAAGCTTGTATGTAATGTGTAAGGTAGCAAATTTTATAGACTTGGCTGAGATCTGATTGAAGTTATTTTTGTTTCTTAAATTCTTTATCTGCCTGAGATTTACAAGGTTGCACCTTTTTGTTAATGTACTTATAAATTTGTGAATTTTGTAGAGTTTCTCAGTTATTGAGAGTGTAAGGCATTCTTATATAGTATTAAACACTAGGATTTTGTGGTAACAAAGCTGGTTTGGTTTACCTTTTAAAGAGTATAGCAAAAAATAAAATTCCAAGCAAGCTTTGGATTCTGTTTTTGTTGCTCAGAATTGAAAGCTCCAAAGATTTCAGAATAAAATTTGTCAGATTGGAAATACATCTATTCAGGTTTGGTGTTGTTAGTGTCATTGAAAAGAGGAAGCTACTTAAGCATCAATGCTTGTCATTGGGACGGTAATTCGCCGTTTTGTTGTTGTAAATCATAGCCAGTTTGATAAATGAGTGTTTCTAGGCAACTATTATTAATAAAGCAGTTGGGATCTTCATTGAATTATATAAAATTGAGTTTTTAATGCAATGTGTTGAAACATGATACATTAAGTGTTTACCATATGCAGGATTTCAACTTTCAACATAACTTTGTTCAAGTGTCTGCTTAATCTCTCTCTGATTGTTGCGTGCACTATTTGTGTATTTGCAGGCTTATAGTGGCCAATTTTCCTGACCAATATAGTAGATGAAACACCCCATAATGACTTCCAAATTTTGTTAATGATTTGCACTGAGCCTAGTAGAGGAAAAGTTTAGATGAGTGTTTCACAATGCAAAACGTATCTATGATCGTTATGTTCCTCTAGAAACTTATAATCTAAATGCTTCTAAATTTTGACTAAGTATTATTTTACTGATAGAAGAGATCTTGCTTTGATGGATTTGTGTATTTTCGTTCTTAAGTGTTCATGACTTTATTAACTCAAGTACGTAAGTGGTTAAGCTTATGACTTTTTTGTCATTGATCTTCCATTCCAGGTAAAGACTGCATTAGTTTACATTGCTATTTAAAAGTGAATAAATATTGATTCCGCAAACACTATCTTGGCTTGGAAGATACCAGAGTCATTCTAAAGAGTAAAGACATGTGGTCCACCTGCATTCAGCTGAAATGAAGACCTCACAGGTGTCACTTCATAATTTTTCATGTTGTTAGTGTGTCATATCTTGCACATACTACTCTTTACTAATATGAAAGTCCTATTTTGGGATGTGCAGAGCACTCAAGAAATCCAATCATCAAGTCAAGTTATACATGATTCACAAGGTGAAGTCAAAAACCAAACTACCGAGGCTCCTGCAACAGATTCAGCTTCTGTATCCACTTCAGGCAATGACAGTAAGAAAGTATCACGTCAAGATATCGAACTTGTAAGATATCAAATTCAACCTAATTTTGCAGTCTTTTCTTTCCTTTTTGTACATTTGCTTTTTTATTCTCTTTTACTCTTTACTTTTTTTTTCCCCAAATAATGTTTGTGAAGTAGCTTGACTAATCTGTTTCTCATCTTTGTGATGGAATATTCTGCAAAATGAACGTTTTAGGTCCAGAATCTAATAGAGCGGTGTTTACAATTATATATGAATAGAGATGAGGTAGTTAAAACCCTCTTGACTCGCGCAAGGATAGATCCTGGATTTACAACTTTGGGTAGGCAACTTAAAACCTATTTATACTGTGATTACTGCCATTACATGTTTATATTGTAAGTTTATTGATTTCTTAAAAGATGATCCTGACGTAGTTGTTTTCCATTAGCTATTGTAGATAGAATGTTCCAGAACTTTCATTTAAAATTTTCTCTTGCTGCCTTTCTTTTGGCATAGGGATCCATGACTCTATGAAGTGGAACTGGACATGTTATGATTATAACTAGACATGTTACTACTACTATACATGACCTTTTCTCTTCTTACAAAGAGAAATTGATGAACAAATATGTAATCTCGAGAAGCTACATGCTTATCATTTTCTTTTCAAAATTAAGTCGGAAGAAAATGCTGACTTGCTCTTTTTTTTTTTTTGGATTTTGTTGATTCAGTATGGCAGAAGTTGGAAGAAGAAAATGCGGACTTTTTCAGGGCTTATTACATAAGACTAAAACTGAAAAAACAAATCCTCCTGTTCAATCATCTACTGGAGCATCATTATCATCTCTCAAAGTATAATCCCATGTCTCCAAAGGTTCCTTTGGCCCCTATACAAAATGGGATTCATCCAATGCCTGGTAAGTTTTCCGCTTGCAGTAACATGGTGGTGGAAAAGCATGACTTAATCCTTTTATGGTATTTTTTTCCCCAAGCTCTTTAGCAGTAGCTCTACTTTGTCCCCATTACTCCTTTGTTGGATGCATAAGGAAGGAATAGGGATCATAAGTTGGTTTCTCAATGCTAACAGAGCTGTGCTTCCTTCTTTAGAAATTTGGATAAACTCTTGCTTGACTTTAAAAGTTAAAATGTGATTCTAGATAGTGAGTATTAAAGCATTATTGTTTCTGTGAGTTCTATTGTGGGTACGGATCTATATAAGCCTGCGAGTTTACGGTAATGTGTAATTTGACATTTCTATATAATAATTTTCATAATAGTTGACCCAAAAAATGAAAGTGCTCACTGCCACTTGTTTGCAGTGCAGTTAACAACTTACCAATGGGATACCCTGTCCTTCAGCAACCTCCAATGCCAGCAGCAGGTCAACCCCATCTTGATTCCATGGGCTGTGGAATATCTAACTGTCATGTAGTTAATGGAGTACCTGCACCTAGCAACTTTCATCCCATGCGGATGAATTCTGGGAATGAGTGAGAATTTGTCCTTTGCCCATTTTCTCTTTAATTACCTATTTAACATGACAGTTAATTTGTTTCCAAAACCATAAAGACGCTTGTGTTCCTCTGATACCCCCTTTCCCATTCTAATAAGAAATACAATTGTTCAGGCATGTTCTTTTCCCTGGGGAACATGTTTATTGGATGACATTGGCTTGTCTGTGCACCTGTATCCTGTTTTGTTTGATAGAAATGTTGCTAATGGCAGCTGTTTTTCTCCTTTTTGTAAGTATGATGATGGACTGCAGCGGTGCTGATGTGGTTCCTGTCATTCCACCAAACAGTGCCATGTCATCCATGTCAGAGATTCCTGTAAGTCCTACATCAGTTGCATCCAGTGGTCACTTCCCATTCTCCGCGTCAGACATATCAGGAATTGGAGTAGACACATCAACACTTGATACAACATTTACATCTGATGTGGCAAGTTCTGTTGGGTTGCAACTTGCACCTGATGGCGGGGCTGGAAATTCTCGGGATTCTCTCAGATCACTGGACCAGATTCAGTGGAATTTCAGCCTATCAGATCTTACAGCAGATTTGTCAAACTTGGGAGGTAATTTGTAGTGTCGAGCAAGTTGCAGATCTACAATTATGTCTGAGATTTTAATTATAATTAGTTGCAAATACTCAATCTTAAAAACGAAATAGTTGCAAATACATAAAAGCAAGCTAAGTTCCCAGAGAAAAGAAAGCGAATAAATTGTTGAAGGCCACACATAATATCCATCTAATCACTCTTAAGTTGTCTCCAAGTTATAGCAGGAAGCATTCATGCTAAGTTACAAAAGCTTAGAGAGGCTTTCATAACTTCCTCCAAAAGCATAGCAGGAAGCGTACATTTAGAATCATTGAAACAAATTTTTGAATATTTCCCTTTCCTATTTTACATTATGTAAATGGTCTTCTGAATAACATAAAACTGCTGTTGCCATGGCAGCATATATTTACGTTTAAAGATGTTTGAAAGGCTTATAGCATTTCGGTCTTACATGCCTGGGCAAATATAATGACATGTTGGATCCAAGCATGAATTTAGCAATAAAGCTGCTTTTGAATAATGCTTATATCTAATGTTTCTTTAATGCGTTGACTTGATTTTATTTGCAGATTTAGGAGCCTTAGGAAACTATCCTGGTTCCCCCTTTCTGCCGTCTGATTCGGAAATTTTACTCGACTCTCCAGAGCAAGAGGGTATAGGTAATTGGAATTGCATAAGTTATTCTACATGCTTGTTGGTTTTACTGATTTAAGTATTGTTGGATGTGCAAATACACCCTCAGAAGATCATTAATTGCTTTACCTTGCTTCAGTGGAGGAGTTCTTTGTTGATTCTGTCCCCGGGCCGCCGTGCTCTCAATCAGACGAGGAGAAACCCTAGACAAAGGTGAGGAAAGTCCCTTTTCACTTTAAATTGTTAGGGAAGGACAATCAATCAGTTAGAATTTGTTATATCTATTTACTAGGCATTTCAGGTTCTTGTCATCAACAGCTGAATCTTTCTGGATAGCTAGTTTGATCTGTATTAGAATAGAGATAGGAAAGTTGTTACATCACTGGCATTTGTAATTTTCTTTTCCCTGAAAAGTATCTGAGAACATTGAGGACCATAATTGGCTTTTGTCATGTATTTGGATAAATTGGCATCTATTTGCAGCCATAATAATCTGATTGAATGTTACATTGAATTTTCTCCCATTTGTAGGACATTGATTTCGATTTACTTTTGATGCTACGAAAATTGACATGTTATATGCATTATGTTGGTAATAATAGGACATTAGCTAGATAACTATTATAGTGATCAAAACCTCATCAAACAACACAGAATTTTGATGGATGCTGATTTATTGTCAATGAATGAGAGCTTAATAAGACTCCCAAGGAAGGTTCAACCTCAAATCTGCTTTTCTTTTTTGGGTTTCAACCCCTCCCGCTCCCGCCATGCTAATTGCAGAAAATAACTTAACGTGCTTTGGCTGGTTTTATAATTCGTGAATTGGAGAAATTAAATTAGCCTTATGGTACCTTTTATTTTTCAGTTTATCACTATTTCAAACAGCTTAAACGTTAGACTCTCCTGCATCCATGGCTTGCATAACGGAAAACCAATATTTTGGTACAAGTGATGTTGGAAGATGAGGGACTCACTTTGAATCCAAGGGTAAAGACCATGCATTTTCAGATAGATAGATATATATATATATATATATATATATATATATTTTAACAGCCAACTGAACACGTGTGCCATGCATGATGGGTGAAACGTTGCCAAATTTTCAGATTGTTTTCAACACTCATAGCGCGTGATTATTTTTGTTGTGCAAATTTTAACACAAACTGAGATTAACAAATAACATATTTTTATTAAGGTGCAAACCCCCTGGTCCTAATTTTAATATTAAAGCATTGTATTTTTCTTTTTTCTCCCAATCGAGAAAGCGTAGTTCTTCGTTATCTTTAACC
This sequence comes from Prunus salicina, assembly GCA_020226455.1. NCBI lineage: Eukaryota > Viridiplantae > Streptophyta > Magnoliopsida > Rosales > Rosaceae > Prunus > Prunus salicina. The sequence continues at coordinate 10,581,018 of CM035343.1, read as the reverse complement.
AAAAAACTTGTGGACAGCGGAAGTGTCTTCTTAAATTGTTAAAATTGACTAGTGCTCAATCTAGAAAGACTGCCTTTTGATTAATTAAAGCAAACCCACACACAAGACAATTTCTACTAATTTATTTGGTAATGAAGCTTATTACGTATGTTTTGTGGACAACCGTGACATGTTCACATATGGAAAATGAAGTCTTTGAATATATAGTATTAAATTCCTACTGTGTTTTGATTACTTTTATAAGTTGATGGAAAGAAGGTTCCCCTTTTTTTGGGTTGGAAAAGTGCATGGTGGGATCACTATATAAATTTTAGAGTCCATTGCCGTGCACTCTTTGGAAATTGGACCCAATCAAACTAACTTCCGAACTAAAAAGTCAATCAATTTAACACCCGAATTAATTAAATTGGTCAATTTAACATTTGCTGTTAGATTTTTCAAAATTTCATCTATTTTTCCGTTAGCAATAAGGATAAATTTATCAATTTGAATAAAATAATAGTCAATACATAAAGCGAAAAGAAAAAATAATAATAAAATAACGTTATTTATAATGGTAAAAAATAAAAATAAAAAAACAACCCACCTATTCCTTATCCACCCACCCATCCCAGCCCTCTTCCCCTTGCCACAACCCATCTCAGCCATCCAATAGCCCCCCACCTCCGTTGCTGCCATCCCTGGCCTCCTCAGCCAATAACTCAACAACATAATCGACGCCTTAATTGGAGCCAGCGACTTCGGGAACTGGTCCTCACCTTCTTCGAGCTCCAGCTCTTCAAGCCAGTCATCATTTCTCTTTCAACAGGTGTTGAGGCTGAATTGGAGCCTGAACCACGCATAATTACTCCCACTCAAATTATCAATTGAGCAAGTAAGACTGATTCCATATTTTTCTTGCATAGTTGGCAATTTTTTAGGGTCAATGCACTGGTATCTAAGAGCATCTCCAAGGGAGATGTCAAATACTAAACATCAAATTTAAATTTGATGGCTGATGTGGCAATTTGACATTTACACAGTTTTACACTTCACCTGATATATCAAATAAATAATTATTGTAACAGTTAAATCATTTAAGATAAAGAAGAAGAAAAATTAAAAATTAAAAATTAAAAATGGAAGTAATAGCCAACTATCTTTTAAAAATAATAAAATATTCATTTGACATCTTGCTTTTGGAATGTCAAAAATAATATCTCAACCTCCAGTCTTCATTCCACATCAGCTTTGACACATCGATTGGAGTGATGTGAGATATTATTTCTAGTTGTTAATTGTCTATGTGGCACTTTTGACACATCGGTTGGAGATGCTCCAAGTTCTGATACCTATTGTTTACTTGAGCAATTCTTCTTGTTTGTTTTATGTCTGTCTCAACATTCCTCCGAGAGAGATAGAGAGAGAGGGAGAGAGAGAGATGGGGAGAAAGGAGTTCAATTTTCCTGTTTCCATTTCTCCTGTTCCCACCTGTTTCCTTCTTACTTTGTTGACATGTGTCCTCTAACTTAACAGAAGGTTAACTCTGTTAAGTGTCATTTTTATTAACAAAATATTAAAATAAATTTATTCAAAAGCACGGCCACTTCATCTTCTCTGGCCCAGGCAGCGATGTCAACATATCCAAAACAACATCTATGCCTTCATCTTTTATGGTCCCTTCATTTCAACAAACATGCCCTCTCTCTCTCTCTCTCTCTCTTTGCACCACCACACCAGATCCAGACCCTCACCACGTCCTCTGCATCGACATTCCCGGGGTGGAGGGATATCCGATTCTTTCAGTCAAAGAAAACTCTTGTTTTCTCATGTGTGAGTGAGCATTGAAACTTGAAGGAAGTTGTTCTTCGCATGTCCCACAAATACTGGAAATTCCCAAATCAGTGCAATCTAAAGACAACAACGCCTCCATGATTGCATCTATAAAAATAAAAAGGGATTGTCGCCACTGGGGTGGGGTGGTTGTGGTGGGTGGCTGCTGCGTTTTATCTTTTACTTCAATTTTGAGTTTTTTTATTTATAAATAATTTGATTCAAAGTTAACAGTATTTTGTGGCATGCTAAGTGGGGACACGTGTCAACAAAATAAAAAGGAAATAGGTGGGAACAGGAGAAATGGAAACAGGAAAATTGAACTCGGGAGAAAGAGGTTTTTTTTTTCGCATTTTTCTATTTTGTAACTATTTTAGTTGTTTTATAATAATAAATAAAATAAAATAGTAAGTAATGTGAATGACACGTCACACATGATTTTTTGGACGGAAAAATGGATGAAATTCGAAAAAATTAACGCAATGGCTAAATTGGCAATTTTAATTAATTCAGGTGCTAAGTTAACAGTTTTTTTAGTTCAGAGAGTTAATTTTTACAAGGGTCATAATTCAAAGGGTAAAACGGATGAAAGTCTTAAATTTTATAAGAGCATCCACAATGATGCTCTCTATTTCTTAGCTAAAATTTGGCTAAGAATATAATAAAATTATTTTAGGAGCTCTCTAAAAAAATTTCAACTCCAACCATACTCCATAATTTGGAGAGTCATAAATGCTATAACTCTTTTTTGATTGATAAGAGGTCGTAGTATTCCTATATTTTTACATCCTTGCCATCAGACTTCATATTTTATTTATAATTTAATCCAAGCATTTCATTAACTGCCATAATTGTAATTAAAACCCCTATTAATAGCATATCAATCACCCCATTTCTTTTGGTTGCCATTCCCTCTAACATATGGCCCCTTAAAATTACAAATAAAAAAAATTTGTAAATTACATATCCAATAATGTACATATGAAAAATATAAATATAAATATATACGTATAAAAATATAGGTATAATATTTTCCAAAAAAAATTAACAAAATAGGTCAATTACTTTGTAATTGAAATTTCCGTACATTTTCACAAATTAAAAATAGGTACACAATAATTTATAGAAAATAGGTACGTTGTATAATTGAAATTTATGCACATTTTTTATAAATAAAAAACAAGTACATTATTTAGAAGAAAAAAATAAGTTCATTATACTAGGTAAATTGTTTTACTAGGTATACATTATTAGAGAAAAAAATAGGTTCATTATACTAGGTAAATTATTTTACTGGGTACATTATTAGAGAAAAAAAATAGGTACATTATTTTGAGAGAAAAAATAGGTACATTATTTTAAGAGAAAAAATAGGTACATTATTTTGAGAGAAAAAATAGCTGCATTATTTTGAGAGAAAAAATAGGTTCATTATTTTGAGAGAAAAAATAGGTTCATTATACTAGGTAAATTGTTTTACTAGGTACATTATTAGAGAAAAAAATAGGAACATTATTAGAATGTACACTATTATTCATAAAACTATAATAAAAAAGAATACTGGTCGTACAATTCATTAAAAAAAACAACATTAATTCATAAATTTAATATTAAATTTAGATTATTAATACTTTAAATAGATTACTAGTAGTAATTCATAGAAGGAAAACACCATTAATTCAAAAATAGATTACTAGTCGTAAAATAGATTACTAATACTTTAATGTGGAATTTAATATTTAATTTCAATTAAGTTTCTAAATTAGTTCCTACATCCATTACAACTATTTGGAGATATTTCCAAATTCAACGGATGTCATTAGTTACACCCCCCATAACACATTAACTCATAAATAGGGGTAGTTTTGGAATCCGAAAAATACAATAAATCAGATTTTAAGTTATATTAGGTAACTTGCTTAGTTGGATCCTAGTCAACGGGTATTATTTGAAAAAATTGGGTATTTTAAATAGAAAACTAAATGAAAGGGTTGTAGGTGGTTTAAAATGAATTTGATGGGTCTAAGCTCAATTTACTATAAAAAATAGTTAACATTAAATAAAGATTTGAAATACTCATTAAATAAAGTAGCATTAAATTATAGGGAGTCATTAGGAGTCCTTTCTCTCTCCTCAGATTTAGGAGCTCCTAGAAAACTCTCTATTTTAAGAGGTGGATAGGGAGCGTGGTTAGAGTTGCATTTTTACGATTCCTCCCTAAAATTTGTCTAAGGAGGTGGTTTAAGGAGCCTATTGTGGATGCTCTAAGTACCTCAAAATATATAACAATTTTCTCTTAATCCTTGCTTTTCTTAAGTAATCAAATGGTAGTTTTGAACTTTCTGTAACGATTTGAGCTACCATTTATGATGCTTTTTTCTATCAAACATGACGTGAAAATCTCATTAGTGAATTTCACGATGAGAAGATTAATGAATGAAAAAAAAAAAATGAAAAAAAGAGAGAGATGGAGATGACATGTGGTGCATTGCATGTAGAGTAAGTTGAATATTCCTTTTCGTAACAATTTCTCGATTACCTTCAAAGTAAATAGGTGAAACATTGAGCTCAAATCATCTAATAAAGTTCAGATTGTGAGACTTTGATGGAAGAGAAGAATTCATAAATGCAACAGAAAACGATGTCGTTGTGAAAACGATGGGATTGTGGATGGATGGATTATTGAGCAAAAGGGTCCCTCCTTGAGTGAAACACAAAACCAATTATTGTTGTTCTTGGAAAAGTGTCAATAGTCAGTGTACATGCAGATGGGAGGTCATTTTCTACTAACAAAAACTGTCGCTTTAAGGGGAATGCTAGCCAAATCATGAAAGTTCAAACACTTTTTTTTTATAAACAAAACCAAATAAAAATAGAAAATAGTGGTTTGGTGGTGAGATTTGAGAAATAAAATAAAAAATTGTTCAATTACAAACAACAGAGAAAGAGAAGGAGGTGGGAAGGTGGGGGGAATCTTTGGACTGTGGGGGTTTGTTGGTTAGGGATAAAGGAGATGTTGTTTGGTGGTAATGAGGGGGAGAGGAAGTGGGTTTCTTTCATATGCTTGTTTGGGTATTGGTCATGGGTCATTGCTGGGTATTAGTGTTTGTTTTGGGTAGAAGAAGGGTTGTGAGGCGCTGCAAAGGATAGAGAGAGGATTGAGAGAGAGAAAATATTTTTTAAATTGAAGAAATTAGGGAAGTCAATATATTTAAATTAACTATTTTATTTAATAAGGGTAAATTTGGAAAACAAAAACTAGCTTATTTGATTATTAAAGACATTATTTTAAGTGTAAATAAAGTGACACGTGTCATGATAAGAAGGGAGAAGATGCAAAAGAGAAAGTTAGAGATAAAATTGCTAGCATTTCCCTTAATTAATTAAGGCTGAAGAACATCAAATCCAGTATTTACTATAATAATAAAAATGGTGCAAATGTAGTATTTACTAAGAAAAGGGTGCAAATCTTAATGAGTTGGACGAGTTAGGTGACAGTTCAACTCAGCTTTGGAACTCGAATGCATCACTCGGTTCAAGTATAGGTTGACACTTCAAAATTAAAATATTGGTCAACTTATGGGGAAATTTTATATGAAAATATGTCACTTGATTTGACCAAGTCTTTTAACTACTCCTATATAACTGGGCTTTTATTTTTCTTCCCAAAATCGAAAAATGTTAAAACATAAAATCTTGGTGCAACCAAAGTAGACTGTGACATATGATTCAAAAAGAGTTTTTTTTATTTAAATTCACATTTTTTTTGTTCACTTCAATATTTAAATTATTAAGCTCTTAAGTTTTATTATTGTGTAAAAAGATAAAAAAAGTCATCCAACTTAATACTTAATCCTAGTACATCTATACACACACCCATCACTCTTTATGTTAAGTTTTAGAAAAACACAAACTCATTTACACCCTATTACTAGATTACTCATCTTTCAATCTAAAAAACCAATTACACTCTCATCTTCTCTTCACAAAACCTCATAGTTCATTCTCAATGCTACCACACATTTGATAACCGTGTTTTTATCTCTTTAAGTAATATGAGGTTGAGGAAAACTTAGAGTAGTGAGGAGCAAGATAGCGGGATGTGGGGTGTGAGATTGATGAGTTTTTTTTTTTTTTTCTGTTGGGTGTATATTTAGGGGTAATTTGAGAAGGCAGTGGGGTTTTCTTAGAAATTATGAAAATTTGAATTAGAAATTAGGCTGAACTTAAAATATTGGGTTAACAAAAAGAAGTACAATGTTTAAATAGAAAAACTCTATAAATGAATAAAAAAACTAATTTTAACCTTAATTTATGTGATTTCCACATTTAGGCTACTATTAATTAAAATATCATAGTCAAATGTTCAACATGGTAGTTGGTGGGCCCCAGAAATATGGCCCACAGCCACAGTGCCACCAGTATATATTATATAGTAAAATCATGGAAAATAAAATAGCTTAACCATCATGAATTTCTCTGGAGTTTCGTTGGGCTTGACTTGAGACTCTTCTCAAGCGTGGACCGTCTGTGGTGTCCTTTTGTACCCTGTTTCCCTCCCTATTTATTATATATCTGTCTTTGAAACTCACACAATATTAACTGCCATTTATCGATTCTCTCTGCGAAACATCTCTTGATTGTCAGAACGAAATTTCTCTACAAGCTCTTCATCTTGTTATTGCTCTAATTTCTTCAGGTTCTCTCTGGTTTTGGGTTTCGGTTTGAGGCCTGAGAAAAGATGGGATAAGAAAAGAAAAAGTCAAGAATCTGATAAATGAAAGAAATTTCATCCAGTTGGGTTTGATTTGATGAAGCAGTCTTGCTTTTTTTGACATGAGTTTTCAGTTTTTCATGCTGTAGGAATATAAGGTACAACATAAAGCACATAACTGTTGAGTTTTTGTTTATCTCAGCAACCAAAAGAAAGTTAACTTGTGTAAGGGGTGATTGTTTCTATTTTCATGTTTGATGCTATTTAGAATGATTTATGACTTATTTTCATTGCTATGTTCATCATTGTCTTTCTCCTATTTTTGTAATTTTCTATCTTTGGTTCAGTCTTTTCAGTCAATGCGTTTACAATGATATTTTACAGTAATACTATCCCTAGAAGAATACGATCACGGCATAATTATTTTGTTTCAAGTATCGAAACATTGACTGGCTT
>CM035343.1:7077781-7082780 GCA_020226455.1 Prunus salicina | reverse complement strand
GATACTATGTTCCAGGTATGTATCTTCCATAATTAATTATGCATGCCAAATTGGTTCATTTGTATCTGAACTGATGCATAACTGGTATGCCATTATGTAGACGTATGCTGCAATAGATTTGCAACATATGCGGCTTTATGGTGGAAAGGAAGCCAGGACCCATAGCAATGCTTTGGTGAAAATGGTTAATGGCAAACTGCCCATGTGGGGTAAACCTTGGTCTTCTGTGAAAAAAGTTTTTATGCCGTACAATGTGAGGCAAAAGCACTGGGTGGGACTTGTTTTAGATTTAACAAGTTGTGAAATTTTTGTGTACGATTCAAAAATAGATTTGTTTAGGACCCACATATTGGTAAAGGCAGTGCAGCCACTTGCGAAATTGATCACTCCCTTGTTAGAAGAAGCTGGGTATGTTGGTGATTTTCCTCTGCGAAAAGGTGAGTGGCCAATTCATCGTGTAATGGATTCTGCCCAACAAGTTGGAGGGTGAGTAACTTTCTACCTAACCATTTACATATGTTATTTGCGAATGGGGAATGATTCACAGTTTATTACCTATTTTCAGCGGTGACTGCGGGATGTTTGTCATCAAATATTGTGACTTTCTGAGCTGGAATGTAGACTTGGGGAAAATTTCAAATGAGGCCATGCATTTATTCCGGCTAAAGCTTACTGTAGACTTGTTGCAGGGATGCTACAATATATAGCTGTATGATTATGGCTGAATGTTTAACGCCTTAGTTTTGAACTTGAGAGGTATTACCAACCGTGTGAACACACATGCAACACTATTTTGTTTTGATTACGGTGATGTGAATATATTCACTCTGAACACAGAGGTGCATGTTGTTTAATTAGAAACGTTTTTTTTAACTTCAGAAGCCGAAGAAAATATGTACATACAATAACCGTGATACAATATGAGAAGGGTGGATAATAACATTGTCATACAATAACCGTGAAAGCACTTCCATACCAATGTACATATGTGAAAACAAAAGTAGTAGACGTTTGGGTTTTGCCCCTTACTAGTTGATCAGTTTACAAAAAAAAGTTTACGAACAGAATGTTGAAAGCGATTCCCCATGTATCCCAGTGGTGGGTTTGGGGTTGGTTTCGGTTTCTTTATCCTTGGTTTCGGTTTCTTTGTCCTTTAATCGTGAGACTCAAGACGACAGGGTTGATTTCAACATATCTTGTTGTTGCTTTGGTATATTTTTTTGTCCTTACTTTTTGACTAGTTTTGTCCTCTTGTTGCTTTGGTTTAACCTTGGTTTTTGCCACATCTAGTATTAGCATTAACTTGGTTTTTGAAGACGGCACATGCATAATATCATTAATTATGCATGGTGGAAAGGAAGCCAGGACCCATAGCAATGCTCTCGGTCGCCACTCTCTTTATTTTTTTATTTATTCTTTTCTCTCTCTCTCTCTCTCTCTCTCTCTCTCTCTCTCTCTCTCTCTCTCTCTCTTTTTCTTCTCCTTCTCACATCCTTACCCTCGTCCTCCTCTGTTTTTTCCCTTGTTTTATCATCTGGGTAGCTCTAGTTTTTTGTTTTTTGTTTTCTTATTCATTCATTACTGGTTTTGGGTTCAAATTTGTTTTTTATTTTGAGTTTTGAGTTTTCTTAAAAAACACCAGATTACATAACACACAAATGCCATTGTGCTCAACCATTCCCAAAACACTTGCAGATTACAAACTTCCCTCCTTCCCTTCAGTACAGTCAAGATTACTAAACCTACATTACATAGTCAACTTTAAACCTAATGATGATTATCCCTTAAGCCACCAACCATCATGGAAATCAACATTATCCAAGAAAAAAACAGAAATCCCCACAACAATTTTTCTCTACTTCGAAGCTGGGCTAGATCTTGTTCCAGTTTTCCTCTATTCTTCAGCAACCCAGGTATTATATCCTTTGAACGAGAACACATCTCTGGATCAAACCACTCAAAGAAGCAACAACCTCTGTTCCTTCCCTGTAACACCATAATATCATCAAAAACTACCATAAATAAGTAGAAATCTACAAATTTTAAAGTGGTTATTACCAATGGGCAGACTAGAAACCTCCGACCTGGGTTGGAATCTGTCCATGAGGTCTGAACTCGGCAGAGCTTCCCACAATGGCAATGCTTTCTTTGTCGACCCTCCATCACAACTTCAGTTCAATTGTTGAAGGAGGTCTTTATGGTTCACAATTGTTTGCAATTTGGGACCAATTTGTGCAGAGTTAATTAATACCCATAAATTCTTATATGGACAAATGAACCAAGAAAAATGGCACTCACGTGTGGAAGTTTAACGATTTCTGTTATGACTGGATGGAAGTCAGGCAAAGTGAGACATTATATGGAGTTTCATAGGGGAAAGTGAGACACTTGGAGTTTCAGGGGGGAAACTGATACTGAAATTGAGTTATTTCAATAATTTAGCCTATTTTTTTGTCCTTGCTTTTTGACTAGTTTTGTCCTCTTGGTGGTTTTTTATCCTCTTGTTGCTTTGGTTTAACCAAATAAAGTATTAGCATTAACTTGGTTTTTGCCACATGTAGTATTAGCATTAACTTGGTTTTTGAAGACGCCACATGCATAATATCATTTAATACCCATCCCAAAGTTATTATTTGTTGATAGCATAAAAACATACCCATCCCAAGAAATTATTTAGTACCTAAATTCCTCAACAGAGGAATGGTATTTAGTACCTTCTCTCGGTCGCCACTCTCTTTATTTTTGGTATCTGTGCCTTTTGTGTGTTATGGATCGGTTTGTGTATTTTTGGTATGTCATGGGCATTTTTTTATGAATAAGAAGAAATAAGGAGGAGATAAGAGACGGAGGGCGATGGAAAATTTATAGAGATGGAAAGAAGATAAGGAACGAGAGAGAGAGAGAGAGAGAGAGAGAGAAAACTGATGGAGAAAAAAGAATTAAAAAAGAGAAAGAGAGAGCCAATTGAGCGAAGAAAGAGAAAATATTTTAAACTAAGAGAGACAGAGAGAGAGAGAGAATATCATGCAAAATCGAAAGAAGATAAGGAACGAGAGAGAGAGAGAGAGAGAGAGAGAGAGAGACACAATACTTTATTTTTGTCCTTATGCATGTGGTCTTTGACCAGTTTTTTAGTAGACATTACCTTGGTTTTTGAACACAGCATGTAGAATATCATTTTAATACCAAGCCCAAGTTATTGTTTGTTGATAGCACTCATCTCAAGTTATTCTTTAGTACCCTAATTCCTGACCAAAGGAATGCTATTCAGAATCCCATTAAGTGGTCAGCTTTGGTTTTGGTTAATTTCATGTTATAATAGCTAACAATATAGTCTGTATACTTTTATTTCAATTTCCTAAATAGACGGTATTCAGATCAATACCCTATTTCCTTTTAGTCTTAAATCTTGCCATACATCTAAACTACAAACTCCTTATAATGATCCAATGAAAAAGATATAGTTTAATGATCCTAAACCCTAAACCCTAACTCTTAACCCCAAACCCCTACAACCTAAACCCTAAACCCTAACTCTTAACCCCAAACCCCTAAACCCTAAACCCTAACCCTAAGCCCCTACAACCTAAACCCTAAACCCTAACTCTTAACCCCAAACCCCTAAACCCTAAACCCTAAGCCCCTACAACCTAAACCCTAAACCCTAACTCTTAACCCCAAACCCCTAAACCCTAAACCCTAAACCCCTACAACCTCGGATATATACCCTAACTCTTAATCCCAAACCTCTAAAACCTAACCCCTTTAATACCAAACCTATACCCTAACTCTTAACTCCAAACCTCTAATCCCTAACCCCTAGAACCTAAAACCTAAACCCTAACTCTTAACCCCAAACCTTTAAAACCTAAATAAATTTTGAAGTACAATTTGGGGGACAACCATAAATGTGAATTATGCAAAGCAAATGATAACATAACCATAATTTGTTGGTGTAAACCCTAAGCTATTGTTTGTTTGATCACATAAGGACGGGATCAAAATTTAATGACAATGACAAGATTTGAAGTATGTGATCGAAGGAAATGTCGTACCAATCCCGACAAATAGAGTTTGAGCATTTTTTTAATTATGATCGATTTTTGAATAAGTTCTAAGTAAAATGAAATAATTCATTGCATAGGAAAAATACAATAACACAACAATATATACGTACTTGTCACAACAATACATACATCGTATTCCCAGTGTAATTGGTAAATAATAATTTGAAACTCTCTTTTTAAAATACTTCCCCCAAGGCATCGTAAAGTTATCAGGAACAGTGATTTAATCCCTTAGGAGTTGAAACAACATCGGGGTTGGCCCTCCACTTAACACCCAGCCGAAGTGGATATACAATATAATTAGTTTTGGTTGGAAACTACATATAATATTGAGCATTCAACATAGAGGGGAACAAAAAAATTAAATAGCAGCAAAATCTAGAAAATTTTATTTGGATTTGTCTGAATGAGTGAGTTTTAAATATATATATATAATATAATTGAGCATAGTCCGAATTAGTGAGTTTGAAATATATATAAAATTGAGCAGGGTCCAGTCGCACATAAATATCATACTAATATTTATGTTTTGTAGTTGTTGTTGCACTACAAAATCCTTACCATGCATGCATGTGTTCTTGGTTTTGGAATAGGAACTTCCCCATTGACAACGTTGGGCAAACCTTTGCAATGTTGACGAGTTCATGAAATAATCTGCATACACCGTTAGTCAAAAAGAAAAAAGCACTTTTGGCTATTAATTGGGTAATCACTTTTGGCTATTAATTGGGTGGTGCTTTTTTGGCTGTTTGTCTTGGCATGTGGCAGACAAACATTATGATAAAGCTATACAATTGATGATGTGGCAGACAAACATTATGATAAAGCTATACAATTGATGATGTGGCAGACAAACATTATGATAAAGCTATACAATTATGATAAAGCTATACATTATGATAAAGCTATACAATTGATGATAAAGCTATACA